>JAVQKC010122980.1:0-14410 GCA_036025475.1 Philypnodon macrostomus
AATGTTTATTGAAAGCTGCCAAGGAACCATGACAGAGAACTGTATGTCTATTCATCTGGCCCGCCGCCTGGTGGCGAGATTTTTTATGGCCCAATTGCAAATTAACTTGCCGACCCCTGGACTACACCTTTTAATAATATTCCCACCCAAGCTGAATACTAATAGCCTTGAGTCTTTGTCTCTAATGACTCCATCAGTTCATATATATTACATGTAATCAATCAAACAACATCATATCACCAAACACAGGTACAGTCATGAACATAGCTGTCACTAAAACATGTCATTCATTAGGTTTTCATGCATTCATTATTTTTGGTTGCACATTAATCATTATATAATACATGATTTAATTAAAACATCCATTAGTTACATACTCTCATTACATATACTGGGGTCATTAACAGTACAAGGCTGTGAGCTGCATGTATAATGTAGTTATATACTGATACATCTAAGTAAGTCCTTGACAAAATGGGTTATGATACTTAAAGGAACGCCACTAAAGATTGCATTATAGCAGAAATAATCATTTTGAATGCCAATATTTGATTTGTGTAGATCTTAATATGAATTTGCCATCTTGAAAAGTAAACACGTCACAAATGTTGATATATCAGTAAATTGAGATTTTCGGTATTGCAGGCTGCTGTATCGATATATCGGAATTTAGAATATTTTGTATATTTCTCAAAAATAAAATCTGAAAAAGTCTGAAAGTCGACATACATTTGAAGTATTCAACGTTCTAATTAATTGGAATACAGTTTAAATACTGTATGAATTCCTTTAAAAACCGTGATATATAGCGTAGATTATTATGGGCAATATATTGAGTATCGCCATATTGTGATAATGAACCATGTATCTCATATCGTATATTGAATCGTGAGGTACCTTGAGGTTCCCCACTCTAATAGTATAGACATGCCCAGTTGGACCAAAAACATTGCACTAAAATCATGAGACAGTGTACATAGGGGTTGAGGAATATTAGTGTCTGTAAGTTGGTTAAATGGTTCTATTTGACATTTTGGGGATTTTTTTTATGGATGCCTAATCTTTTCAATAGCAAGTGTTTTGTTGAGGTGTATTCATTTTTTAGCTTTAATCTGTACAAAATATACAGTTCTTTTTGTAATATCAAGCCTTGACATGATTTTTCAAAGTGGATTTACTCAAAAGTAGTCAGAACGCAGCTAGAACCTTGATAATTCTAAGCGGACGACATAACAATTTAGAAATGTATTTGTGTATATATCCTAATCACATTGGATATAGACCTCCTAAAATAGTAGCTTTTAAACTACATTTGGTCAAAGTCATTTTTCAGCTCTTCAAAATAAATCCAAATCTTGTACTTCCTCAGTTGAACAGATCATGTAACTTTACCCAAATAATAAAGTCACAAGCCAAAAGGAAAGGTGAGTTAGGCAAATGTATGATCGCCTAAGTGTCAAAATATAAATAAATAACAAAGATCATTTGCCCAAGTGAAGTTATAAATGGCCTGAGTCACAAAAAGTGTTGTTGTTCAGAAATTGGTAATTTTACTCATAATTAAGCCATAATTATTCATTCGTATATCAACAGACATCTATTGACTGTGAAACCACCCTTTCATGTCATGTGTATACATTTGTTTCAGTTTTTTTCTTTTCTGAAAAGAAAATGTAGTGGAAAAAAACAACAATTATTTTGTGTCCACAGCTGCAGCCTCTGTCCCCTCAGTCCAGAGACAAAAAATCACCAACTCAATCCAACCAACATCAGCTGTTTCTCCACTAAACGGTCTCTCCCTCAGGACAGAAGTCACTCACCCCATCCTGAACTTCACGGGGCTGTAATGGGATTCTGAAGAGTTCTCTAAAAACACTAATAGACCACACTCTGACTCCTTCAAAGGGATGGCAAAAGGATCAGATGAAAACGTAAAAAGTACTATGAACTTCAGGCTGATATAATCTTTCTTTGGTATACACAGAGATGAGAAAAGCTTCCAAACACAAGCTGAAGGGTCCTAGAAACCATCTGTTCGAGCTAAACCCAGCATTGATTTAAAATACCTTTCAGTGAAAAATTGTGTTTATCTGAGCAAGTTAAATCTGTCTTTAAAAGTTTGACAAATGTTATTTCTAGCGAGAAAAATGAATTTAAAATAAATAAAAAAATCATTCAAACAATTAATAGTAATAGAGTAAATGATAAGCTCACGCTATTTTAGGGTTTTAAATTGACTTTTTTTTCTCTTTTTTTTTTTTTACTATCCTTGTCCCAGTCGTCAACAGTTAAAACATAACACACTTAAAAACATTTGCTAAGAATGTTACAATCCCAACTATGGAATTTTCTTTTATATTTAGCTGTATATACTTTGAATTTCATGACATACATTGGCAGAGTCTTGGGTATGGCCCTACCGTTCCCTGGTGGTCACTACATTTTCTGGACTTTAAATAGAACCTTATAAAGATAATGTTCTAAGTGCCAACTTGGTGCAGACTTATAGGTGTTAAATGGCATTTGTTGTAAAAAATTCAAGCATTTTCAAGCACTTCATTTCAAACATGTTCAAGGATTTCAAGCACCCTGTTAATAAGTTCAAATGCACCATGATTTGAGAAAAACAAAAACAAAACTAGAAATCTAGTCACCCTATGCTATTTAACATTCATTGTCAAACTATGGTACTACAACCACTACCAGTACCACTACCACTGCGTGGTCTGTCTCTAGTGCTTCTCGGGCTTGGTTTCCTTTTCGGCTCAGTTTAGTCCAGTTTTTTTATGGCTTTGTAGCATGGGGAACGTATGCCACACTGTGCTGTGCTTTATTTAATTTGTCTTTACCTAGTCATCTGTATTGTTCTGTATCAGTTGATTTCCTGTCTTTTTATCCTACTGATAGTCTATATACATGATACTGGGTGTGCGCGATGGTGGCAGAAAGACAATGTGTATGGGTGCTTGCTGGATGTGTAGAGTTGAAGGAGCTCTTTCCCTGGACTTTAAGGCTGTTTTGGAGCCAACACAGTCGTCCTGGAAAAAGGACCATCTGGACAAAGCCCGTCACTGACCGGTGAGAGCAGCCTCAAGTGAACCCTTGTTCAACTTTTTTGCAAACTATAAAGACTAACTATCGGGAATTACGTGGGTCATCTTGTGGATTATTATCAGATTAATTATTTTGCACTGTATGCTATGTCTAAGAACTGCTGCACATTAAAGGGACCTTTGGGCATTTCGGTTGTGACAAATTATTGTTTGCTAAAGACTAAATAACATCATTTTAATTTAAATTTGTCCTGCCTCTGTCATATTTACATTTTTTATGGTTACCCAAATAAGAGTAAGTAAGTGACACATTTACGCTGCATTCCCATGTTATTTGATTGGTAATCTCTTTCACTTTGTGTGAGCATTACAACTGCTGCTGGGGTAGACCTGGTTTAGTTTAGGTGTGATTTAGTCCTGGTTACCTTTGCAAAGGAGGTAATGTTATTTGGTAGTTTGTCGGTCCGTCCATTAGCAACTTTACCGAAAAACTACCTAACGGATTTGGATGACATTTTCAGGGAAGGTTAGGATGCCACAAGGAACAACTGATTAAATTTTGGGAGTGAACCGGATCACCACCTGGATCCAGGATTATTTTTTTTTTAAAGAATGGTATCTGTTAGCAACTTTATATATATAAAAACTACTGAATGGATTTAGAAGACATTTTCAGGGAAGTTCAGAAATTCCACAAAGACCAGTTGATTACATTTTGGGAGTGATCTGTGGAAATGAGCTGCCTTGCCTTGTGCTCTCCCAGTGCTTTCTAGTTTGGTCCTGGATTACATCTGATTTAGACCTAATTTAGTCCTGATTTAGACATAATATTAGTATAACCAAATATAGACTTGGTGTGAAAAGCTTGAAAACCACTGCAATTTACAACCGCATCAAAAATGTGGGCAGTCATGTTCATTCACACCAATCTCATCAAATTCTGTATTTTATTTAATTAGCCCTGGCTTTGTGGACTGAGAAAAGTGCCTTTGTCTGAGTTTACCAGAGAACCAGGCACATATTGTCTAAAAAATGCTTGAACAATAGAAGTCGAGTTTTAAATGAGTCCCTCCCACAGATATTTAGGTCTAAAGTAGTTCAAAATAACGGAACAATCCGATCGGACAAAGGGGACTGAATGTTTTAGTAACCAACAATAAAATCTACCAGCATTTGGCTAGTGTTAATGTTATGGGGGTGGTCTGTAAGCTTTCTTATAATGTTAGAAAACTTAAAAATGTTTTATCTGACCCTGTTCTATGATGTCATCATTATTATTTTACTCCCTCCCCTGGCATCTACAGCAACATCAAATCAGATACTTTGACCAATAGTAGTTGAGTTTCACTTAAGTTCCTCCCCTGACCTCTACAAACTACTTTACATCATGGAAAAAATCAGGTAGTAAGCATTTTCTATTTTTTATTTGTAACATTTTCTTTAACCCCTGACCTCTACCTCAATCAGTAAGTGTACCTAGATTTTCTGAACTTCTAGTTAGTAATGTTACTGTTGTCCACAGACCAACAAGTGCAGTAGTGATACATAAAGAGTCTTGTCTTCTTACCTGGTACTCGCTGGGCCAGAAGGTGCTGACGGCCAGCTCCACCTGGTGCCACTGCCTGCCCTGTGAGCCGCTGATGTTCCACACGGAGGAGCCTTTGGGGCCATTGTTGACCCTGATGAAGAGCTGCAGATCTCCGGGGCTGTGGCCGTCACGGCTGTACAGGAAGTAACTGAACTGGATACAGTGGGTGTCGTTCTCGCTGAGGGGGAGGAGCAAGAGCTGAGCCCGTTGGCCTCCGTAGTGCTGGGAGGAGTTCACCATCATGAAGGAGCCTGCAGAAGACACAGGAAGAATATATTTATGTTTCAGCAAATGGAACAAAGATAACCAGATGTTGCGTCATGTAAATCCCCACTAAGCTATTGCTAAGCTAGTCCCGATTAGCTGACTTTTTCATGAAACAGCCGTCCTAAGTTAAGTTTAAGGCCGAACATTTAGCCAATACTTGTAGTGTTGAATGAAACCTTCGATTTTTGTCGTTTTTTGGGACGTTTTTGTGTTGCGGATTTGGGCCTGTCACTTCTGCTCTTCTTCCCCGTCTGCTGATTGGCACAGCAACCATAGTGCTATGCCACTCAGAGGGTTATTGACCTCTCATCAATACTATTAAAAGAAGTTGGGCAGCAGTGGCTCAGGTGGTAAAAGCAGGTCATCCATTGAAGGGAGGGTTGGCAATTTGATTCCAAATAGTTCATACTGTGGCACCTAAGCCACTGCTGCCTGTAGCCACTAATGGGAATAAAAGCAGGAAGATAAAGTTTGTGAACCATAGCTATATATAATGTTGGCTCTAAACTGTTCTTCCATGTCAAACTCGTCACAAATGATCACACAAATGATCAGGGTTTTTACTAGTAGTGCTAAATGCTAATACATGCTAGAAATGCTGCCCCCCATTTGCGGGAAAACAATACAATGTAATTAATAGAGCAGTCAAAATGGCGGCTGTGGGAGATAAAAGTAAAAGTGACCAGATTTCTTGTTTGCGTTTTTTTTTATTGAAAGTAAGATGGGAATAAAAACACATATGGAAGCAAAGATCCATGTAACCAACGTTTCAAAATCTGAAACCCAAAATGACTGCCTTGGTAGTTCTCGTGTTGTATCCCCAAGGACAAGGCTAGTATAAAGTGTATATGTATACATATAGTGTACAATAGGTTTGGCATACATGTACAAAGAGATCCTGTCATGTACTATGCATCACCCTATTGTTCCACCCACTCCCCTCCGCCTTGTGTATGTGTCTGCCTCATGTTTCTGACTGACATGCAGATATAAATACCTGTAAAAGCAGTACATGTCAATACATTTCTGTCACTTGAGTCGATGCGCCCTGAAAAGCATCATTATGTGACTTTTCAGAATCTCTCCTAGAAATGATTGAGACAAATGCCTTCACAAGATTGTACCACACAAAAAATGTTACTTAAAGAGAAACCACTATCTCCAGAAAGTGTAAAAGCATTGTATCTTCTGTGGTTTAGTCAGTCTCTTATACCGGGGTTCCCAAAGTGGGGGGTCGGGACCCCTTGGGCGGGATAGCGAAGCCTCAACTGGGGGTCGCAAAATGTAGATTTTTTTTTTCTAATAAATTGCATGTTAGTCATACCTGCACGGTTTATGTTTGCCCTGCAGAATTTTTGTTTACTTCTTTTGGGGACAGGCTTTCTTCACATTAGTTTGGGGGGTCCCGGTCTGATAGGCTTGAGAACCTTATACAACCCAATACCAATGGATATAAGGTCATTTAACATACATTCCCAGGTAAAAATTCACATTATGCATGGTTATAATCACATTTCAACTCATAAAGAAAACTCTTTTTTTTTGTAGTTGCAAGTGACTCAAACCAATCCCAGCAAGAATGGGCCTTAGGCGGGGTACATCCTTTTGGAGCCAGTCACAGGACTAACAATATAGAATCCACTCAGATGCTTTGTTGAGAAGCAGAAGCACTAACAACTGTGGCACTCACTACCACACTCATTGACGATGCGTATTTGTATTAAATTGAATCCGCCACAACCCAAAGAAGTCACTACTCATCCATTTTACTACTGCAACTAATCCATTTTGTGCACTAAGAATATATTGTGATTTCTTTTTTACACTAAACTCCAGCACTAATATAATCTATTGGCTGCAGCCTGTTCCACCTCAGCCCGGAGCAGACAGGAGCCACCCTTCACTTTTCTGTGTTTTAAAACCACCCTGGATTGTTATCTGTGCTATTGTCCAATCCTCTTTCACTGTTTGTCTGCTGTATCTCAGCCTCTGTCTCTTCCTGGTTTGGATGTGCTGTGTTCAAAGACTCCTTTCAGTGTGTCAGATCACACTTTCAGACACAGCTGGGTCTTCTACCCCGGCGGCACCACAGACAGCTCCTGCAGTGAGAGGAGTGGCCAAGTGGAGCCATAGGAACCTTTGAATGTAGTTTTCACAGTGGTAAGAAACTCAATTTGAACAGAAAATTTTAATTCTATATGTTTTGACAAAGCAACAATCACATAAGTTATAAATACAATATTTTAGGTCAGAAAAAACATGTAAATGTCCAAATCTTTTCACTATTTCACAGCATTATCCCTAGGTCATGGGTGTGCAAACTATGGCCTGGGGGTCAAATACGGCCCACAGAGCAATTATTTGTGGCCTTCAGGCTAACTTGTAAATTGACCCAAATTGTCTTTTGACTGCATGTGACTTTACATAATCCAACTACAAAAATGCATTCAATGTGTAACAAGATATCCTTCCCCTTTTCTGTGTGGTGATAATATAGAGGAATGTTAAATGAAAACACACATATATGTGCTGGTGAACATATGTATCCAGAAAACAAACTAAAGAAGAGAAGTGAAATCGGTCACCTCAGAGAGTGACCCTCCTTGGGATTCATTTTTGCCACCCCTGCCCTAGGTAAAGAGTAAAAGTAATAACATTCAATTTTTTTCCTAGAAGTTCCTGTCACTCACCACTACCAACCTTTGCTTTGGACTTGGGGCTCTCATTCAAAACTTGTCTATTTACCTTTTTTACGTGAGCATTGATGCGTTTCTTGAGAATATTTGACTCTATAGTATTACTCTAAAGTGTTTAAAGTGTCCAAGAGGGCTCCACAGAAGACCCTAACCCCTAACAAGCCCCTGACGATGATCCTGGCAGTAGGAGAAACAGCCAGTTTGAATTGCACATATAACCTTCACATCCACTGCAGTGAAATGGGCGCCTTCAGACATGGCCTGGGCTGAGACAGGAGGATCGTGGGTATTGTAGTTCCCCAGGTAGAACAGTGTCTTGTATCATTAATCATAGTGACGTGGTTATTAGGCCGTAATGGCAGCCAAGGGAATACTTAAAGCAGAGAGATGGGTGAAATATGGGTATTCTGACATGCGCCGGGTTTATATCAACAGACAGATTTTTTATACATGCCAAAAGTAGAGCTGGATTTTGCAGAGAGAATTCTATCATCAAATTCTTCTAAAAAGCAGCAATATGGGACTTTTCAGACTTTTCACCACAAAATGATTTGAATATAGTTGAGATATATGCTCTAGCAAGACTGTAATAAAGAAATGGAGACAGACCATAGCCTTCCCATTGAATTCACACTTGCCTGTATTTAGGACAAAGATCGTATCATTTACAGTCATACATATGATAAACCCGACCATCGCGTCGCACAATTTGCACTCCACATCAACTCCATATCGATGGGGCTCCCAGGTATCAAGTCCAGGGTAAGATAGTGGGGTGGGGCTTGCATTCATACCAGAAGACCAGCCGCCCGTGTGACAGTGCAAGTGTGAAAGACCCAGACAGACAGTCAACAATTGAATCCTTCTGCTATTCTATTCCATTACTAGCAGCCTATTGACTATTTTTCTATCATTTAATCACTTTCATGTTTTTCACAGGTGAAGTTAAATTATTGCTGATTTAACTTTCGAGGGTAGTGAGCGCATAACAAACATGAGACAAAGTGGATTAGCCTTGAATATGTTTGGGCAAAATGATTCTTTGAGTGGTGTTTGTTTTCAGCCAAAGGAAAATTTAACTAAATTCAAACGGTGTTATCCAGTTATATGCAAGAAAACTGTCTGGAAAAAAAACTCATTAACTAGATAAACGACATCCATAGTGTTGTGACATACAGTAGATTATATAGTAATTTATTTTTATTTTATTCATATTTTTTTTATTATTTTTTGCCATTTTTGATAGGAAATGAGGAACCTTAACCTTACAATATTATGGAGTATGCTATCATTTTGAATATTGGAGGCAAGACAAGAATTTCAGTCTGCTTAAGGTTTTCGCCTGTTTTATGCCACCAACTGATTTCCCTATTGGGGTATTCTGTAAAGTATGTAACAGATTTGTAGAAAGTGAGAATGGCTGACCTTGCTAAGCATTTTACATCAGTGTTCTAGCCAAGAAGAACACCATTGTTTTAAGCTCTTAATCACTTTCTTTGTGTTGGCTAATAGGGCCGTGTCAGTGTCCCCACAAAACCTTTTACTGTTGATTTATGATGGTAAATAACACAACAGGAAGTAAGGCGCTCGCTGTGCATCTTAATAGTGCTGTTGGCAAAGATACAGACAACATTACTATATCAGAGAGAAATGGTCAAAAAAGAGATGTTTTAAATGATGTAGCTTGGCATATAAAGTGAAAAGGTGACACATCAATGTAACTAAGTAAGTCTAAACTTAGCATTTCACAGATTTTAATAGGCCCACAACCAAAAACTCTCACTAACTAGAAAGCATTCTGAGAGCGCAGACCTCCGCCAAGGCAGCTAATTTCCATGGATTACTCCCAAAATTTAACCAACTGATTTTTGTGTAATCTCTGACCCTCCCTGGAAATATCATCAGTATTCATTCAGTATTTTTTGAGTGAAGATGCTAACAGATGCCATTCTTTAAAAAAAAATCCTGAATCCAGACCCTGATCCGGATCACACAATCGAATCAATTGTTCCTTGTGTCATTCCTGACCTTCACTGAAATTTTCATCCATATCTGTTCAATAGATTTGGTGGAAGGTTGCTAACAGGCCATTTTTTCATTTTTTATTTATTAATTTTATTAATTTTCTTGTTTATGTTCAATTTGAATGTTGTCTTTGGTACTTACCTTGCTCTTTGTCCAGCCATACTCACAAAAAAGACAGATTGTAATTTCTACTC
Source organism: Philypnodon macrostomus (assembly GCA_036025475.1). Lineage (NCBI taxonomy): Eukaryota > Metazoa > Chordata > Actinopteri > Gobiiformes > Eleotridae > Philypnodon > Philypnodon macrostomus. Next base: position 9,824 of record JAVQKC010122980.1, read on the forward strand.
CCTCTCTCACCATTCAGAAACACTCACCTATGAAATTACACTGTAACTAAAAATGAACTCTTACCAAATAGTTTTCTATATCATCCCTCCCAAAATAGCATTTTTAAAGTAAATACTGGACAGACTAGCCACTGCAAAATACTAACACATGATTATCAAACTTAACTGTTGACCTTACGTAAGACTTCTACACAAACACAGTTTCATTGATTTTAATAACTTTTTTTTTGTTTTTACTTTGATTGATATAAATATTAGGCCTTTGTGCAACTCAACATTGGCAGTGCTAGAATATACATTTTTTTGAGATAGCCATTCATGTGATGTTGGCAAGTGGCACATATATGAGCGCTTAATGTTATGGTCTATGACAATTGCACGCTTTTCCACAACACTGAACATATTAGCACCTTTTTTGAACCCTTTGTGCCAGTCCCAAGCCTAGATACAATGAGAGAAAGCAAAAATACTGCATATCATAGAAGGGCAGAGGATTTAGTGATAGTAAAAAGCCCAAAGAAAAGAAGTTGAATAACATCCTCTCCCTATTCAAAAGCATACCTTGGTGATAGAAATAGCTTTTAACAAAAGGATAAGCCGGTGTAAATAGTCCTATAGCCCTCAGTTCAAATGCTTCATCTCATATCTGACCGAGCATTATACAGACCAGTGGGATTTCTTCTGTTGAAAAACTGTAGAGGGAAAGGTCAAGATTCTCTGCCTTCACCTGGATGTCTGCAGACTTTAAAAGCGTGTCACGATGCCTCTCTGACCACTGACCATTGGCTCCCACAGCTCCGATCTGCCCGGCTCCAGAGTGTAGACCAGATGTCAAACTGACAGAAATATTCACCGATAACAAGAGGCTGCAGTCCTATGAGATTGGCCTAAGATTTTCAACTGCTTTCTTCACCTGTTGGCACTGTTCCACACATCCCTTTAACGTTAACTGCTGCTATGTATAAGTTCTCAAGGGAACTGTGGTTAAATTGCCTTTTTTTATGTTTTGAAGTCTGGGAATCCATATGGTGAAGCAAGTGTCCAGCTGTCCAGTAGAAGTGGACACAATGGTAGAACAGGGCCTCCGCTATAGAACATTTATGACATTATGTTTGCTATATAAGTAAAAAAAATCCACTTAGATAATGGCTTCGGGGAGCCTATCCAAACATTCTGGACAATGGCCAGTTTTTTTGCAACAGTGACATGCATAATCTCTCATTTTTTCACTATGTGCAATTCACATTTGTAAGCCTTCCACGTGCATTTCTTTGGGCGGTGAATACCTGGCTGGAGAGAACCCATAGTAACACAGGTAGGACATGCAGGCTACACATGCAGTTGGCAGGCCTGAAGATCGAACCCACAACCACTTTGCTAAGGGCCAGAATTGCTAATCACATGGCCACTGCAATGTGATGACCATTCTTTATGAACAGCCAATCTAATATATTTAATTTTCATTTTAAATACTGTGTGAGGAAAAAAAAAAAAAAAAACTTTATTTCTAAATTTCAGGAAGAGGTGATCTAAATTTGAGGTGTGCTCCTATAAACTGCTAAAATAGTGTAATTTGAACTCAATGGGGCATGGCAACATGATTGATGTCGTAATTAAAATCCTGACAATATTCCTGAAGCTATTGGTAGCTCTGATAACCTTATCCAACACCCATGAAGACATACACTGAGCCATTTCTGTATAGGTCTACGTGGGCTAGTGTACACAACCCACTCTCTCACACACACACACACAGCCAGGGTACACAAACTCTTCCTAAATCCATACAAACTGATAAGGCTCCATCTATTTCTCCCATGACCCTGCCAAGGACGAGGGAACATGCATTAAGAGATTAGGGGCCGGCCTGGGCTCCCTGAATTCATATCAGAACCTTTGCCTAGGAGCAGGTGCCATAGGTCTGAATTATCGCACTGAGAAAAACTGCATGGTGTGAAAGTAGAACGGGGAGGAGAGAAAAACTAGCAATAGATAGCACACAAGGAATTTATCTTTATGTTTGTCTATGTCATTTTTCGTTAGCTTCCCACTGTCGCCATCAATAACGTTTTGTATAACTCGGGCGGCCATTTTCTGCTGACTGTCAACACAATCTTTCTTTGAAAAGGCCAAGAAAAATTCAATGCATTTTAATCCCGTTTTTATCTGAGGTTTTCCACCAGGCTGGGTCAGGGGGGAAGAGCTAGCATATAGACACAAGCTTATAAGACAAGAAGTATGGCACGCTAACGAGAAGCACAGACCGTCACCAAGAAGATGATGGCCCAACGTCTCATAATTTGTTCCTTAGCAAAATATTAACCATACCTGGACATATTAGGCCTAACCAATTCTAGCCATTGGTTTTTTAAGTTATTTTGCTTCTTTGTAGAGGACGTTAAACCACAGACAACAACAACAACATAGCATGCAAGCTAACAGAAATTAACCACAGTGCTAAAGTAACAAACTATTAGCAACGTATAATCAAAGCTAATGTGGAAAACTCAAAATGCATCTAAAAGCAAAAAACAAACTTGCTTTCTAACCAAATATTAACTATGTTTCCACTACACATCTCCACACATCTCGACATAAACACTGTTACCTCCAAGCTTGAGTCTGAACATGATCCCTAGTCTGTAACTCAGTTCCCAGGGACTACAGATGGAAATTATATTATATTATATTATATTATATTATATTATATTATATTATATTATATTATTATAATCTGGTGCAGTACATCTCTGTTTTGTAAGCATAAAGTCTCTGTACACTGTCCCTTCAAATAAAGACAAAATAAATAAATAAAAAAACTCCACAATCACTATATTGCGGTACTAGATATGCCCCTTTTCCACTAGTCCCTACTCGTCCCTACTTGTCCCTACTCAGCCCTACTCAGCCCTACTCAGTCTGGTTTGGCCTGGTGTTCACACTTGTAAATTAGGTGTTGACACCTGGAAGAGGTACTATTTTAGTACCCGCTTCTCTCGGGTTCCAATTGGGCCGAGCTGATCCTAAAACAGATTGTCTGCCACTGATTGGCTGTATTGCTGGCACTAGACAAGCTATTGGCTGAGAGATGTGATAACCCGCCCACATTAAAGGGGTACTTTTTTGTAATGGAAAACCAACTGAGTACTCTACGCTACAGTAGAGCTGAGTCGAGTAGGGCTGAGTAGGAACTAGTGGAAAAGGGGCACTAGTGGACTGTTTAGAGCACTGGTTTTAGTAAATGGTTTGAACACCCAATCACTGTTTTTTTGGCTAGTAATCACGTGACTCTTTGGAATGATATTTTTCTGTACAAGCTACAATGTAAGTTAGCTTGAGCTGTTTTATTGTAAAATACCTTTTTTTTTAAATAAACATTACGACAGAACTTGAGAACAATTTATGTATGTTATGGTCATGCTGTTCTATACATGCATACATTCCCGCCACAATTATACAGTGGTAAGCAACATGTCTCCACAGGTGCTATGAGGCGGACCAAGAGCTAGCACAAGCAACCATACCACAATATTCACACATTAAATGTTTAAGAACAATAAATTCTAAATCATTGTTAGCATGCTAGCATAAAGTATTGAGAAAAAAAAAACTATTATCATTGTTTCTTTGTGTCATTCCTCCCCTTCTTCCTATAAGTACACTTTAACTTGACCGTCCATAATCCACAAACTGACAACATTAAGTTTCTGTGGAAAAGGCCAAGCTGACCGCGCCGCATTTTGATCACAGTTTTATCTGCACTCTTCCACCGGGTTGTGTCACAGAAGATAACTGTTCAAGTCTAAAAAAATAAAGAAAGATCGGCCGCTAGATCATTTCTCCTGACCTCCATCCACACGGGGAACGTCTGGAGAAGGTCATCTGAGATTTTCAATTTAGACACTTTCAGGTCTTCATTTGCCTGGTGTCTTTTATCCTTTTCTGTGATATTGCGGTCCCAAGGCGCACTGAACTATATGATGATATTGCACGTACGTATGAGAGAGAGTGAAGTGGCCCGGAGCACAGGAGATTGGAAGGGCACAGATTGGCTTCACCGGTGGTTACTTTTTCTTCACATCTGGAGCCAATGTTTGTGACCCGCCCGGGAACACGTCAGGACATGTCTGGGCTTGTTTTGAACCTCCAGTCAGAAGGTGATGCAAATTCTGGCATTTATGAAGTGAAACTGTAATTACATATTAACGTGAAAGTGCAAAGCTATGGCAGATGTTCATAGATCACGGGGGTCTCAACTTTTTGATTTTGTACAAATGTCAGACAGAAATAAAGCTATTACTACCTCCAACTGTGGCTGATTCAGGATACCCTCATAAGCAGCAGACATGTAAAATCTGACTATGATAACCTGATAGACAACAACTTCAACTAGGCCTGTGTATATCAGCGAAATGGCCCCATACGTCTGCCACAACTGGCACCAACCAGGGTTTTTATATTGTTAACGAGCAATTAAGAGGCCCCACCCCCAAACCATGACAAACATGAGAAGGGTCTATTTGACTTTTTTGATTTGTCTGGATGTTTGTGAAGAATGTTTTTGCCAAATTTTAAAATTCCCTAAAA
>JAVQKC010123008.1:0-18405 GCA_036025475.1 Philypnodon macrostomus
TTAGTCCTGGTTTGGACCTGGTTTAGATCTGGTTTAGATATGGTTTAGACCTGGTTTAGTCCTGGTTTAGTCCTGGTTTAGACCTGGTTTAGTCCTGGTTTAGTCCTGGTTTAGACCTGGTTTAGATCTGGTTTAGTCCTGGTTTAGACCAGGTTTAGTCCTGGTTTAGTCCTGGTTTAGACCTGGTTTAGATCTGGTTTAGTCCTGGTTTAGACCAGGTTTAGTCCTGGTTTTGACCTGGTTTAATCCTGGTTTAGACCTGATTTAGGCCTGGTTTAAATCTATTTTAGATCAGGTTTAGTCCTGGTTTAGTCCTGGTTTAGACCTGATTTAAATCTGGTTTAATCCTGGATTAGACCTGGTTTAGGCCTGGTTTAAATCTGGTTTAGACCAGGTTTAGTCCAGGTTTAGAACTAGTAAACTATTTAACTTTATTTCTGTTTGTTTTACTGACTGTATTCTTCTCCTTTGTTTCTTTCTTTAGCCGCGCTCACCACTGACACCTGCTGTCTGTTGGCCGTTTGCCGGCGACCATGGACACATCCACATCAAACTTTCCGAAGACGTCCATGTCTCTCACATCACGATCGGGCACATCACAAAAGAGCAGTCGCCAAACGGAAACACAACGAGTGCCCCCAAGGAGTTCAAAGTTTACGTAAGTCATTTTAACTGAAAAACATATATAATATTCACTCAATGGCCACTTTATTAGGTAGACCTATTCACCAGCTAATTAGCCAGTCACATTAAGTGGTCAGCCAGTAGATAAATACAGAATATTAATCTTGATTTGAGTCGTTCATTTTTCAACGTGGCACAATTTTCATTTGTATCACTTAATTAGAATCAAAGTAAAAATGTACTGGTTTCAATATTTTTTCAATGTAAATGATCTGCCAGTGACCAAGAATATTGCAATATTGAAAAACAATATAATCATTAGAATGAAACAGGTCAAATCATCTGGGCCTTATAAGTAAATTAATCTAAACTCGTCTGAACCACTTAAATGAAGATTCTGAATTCAAGATTAACTAATCTATAGATCACTTTATTTGATATTGGGACAGACAGTGACTATGTAGCTAATACCAATTCATTTGACCTTTTGTAGGGCTTGAACAGTGAAGATGGGGAGAAGACGTTCCTGGGGATGTTTCAGTACGACGCCAATGGCCCCGCGTTCCAAATGTTTCAGATCCACCACTCCTTGAAGGACACGACATTTGGACATATTCGCATCCAGGTCCTTAACAACTGGGGCAACCCGGACTACACGTGCCTTTATAATGTCCGGGTCCACGGAGCCCCAGCAACCACCACATAAACCACCTCTTCCCCTGTGTTTGAAGGACTGGGACTCGACTAGGACCAATGTGGCTAATTCTGACTTTCTCCAGGGGCAGTTTCTCATAAGGCAACAGGATTGTTTTTGTGGTGGTGGATCTACATAAAACTCCTCATGTCCACACTCCAGCAGGAAGACGCCATTTTGTGCCAGACAGTAGTCGGACCTGAATAAACAGATATCGATGATGTTTGTTTGTTTACGTTCTCGTGAGTGGGTCTGTCTGTAGCTACCCTGGAGTCACATGACAAGCTGTAGTCTGGATCTCTGTTAGTTCATATTCATGACTGCCACATACACGTCCTCGCCAATTACCATACTTACTGTATGTACTTAGCCAAGGGGCGGGGTTAGTCTAAATGAGGCAGTTTTAGATTGACTCTGCCCATTGGCTAGGTACAGACACAGTACTCAGCTAATGGGCGAGGTTAGTCTATATGTGGACTATGAGAACGCCCCTGTGAGCCTGATACATCTGTCGGGACACCTTAAAAACACCTCAAAGTTTTTCCAAATAGTTGTTACATACAGAAAGTATGACACAGTTTAGCCTTATTTAGCTCAAATCTAATCCAGTTAATCCATATGACACAGAGTCTAGTCCCTCTCCATGTGCCCTCTCAGCCTGATGTCGAGACAGACGACAGGGGTCTGCCGGAGGTTTCTCAGCCGTTAAAGGGAGTTTTTCCTCCCCACCTTCACTCACCGCACATCTGTCGGGCTCGGACACCATGCTGACCACTTTAATAGTTCACACCCAATAAAGAAACACGATTCACTGGGCCATTATTGGGATTGAACAAGTGAAAACTGCAGGTGCCTTTGAGGGTTAACACAGGTTAGTATAGTTACTTTGGCCATTATCAGGAAAAAAACACTTGAAAACTGGAAGTACAATGGAATCTTCTGTTTTCAATCTTTTGCAAAAAATAAAAGCATCACTAAAATGTTTTAAATGGTCTGTTTTCTGTGATGTGTGTTATTTCTTCTTCATATGATTCAGTAAAAGGTCATGTTTGACAAAATAAAGGTTCGACATCAGCTCAGTTCAATTTGTGACATATTCAGGTGTTTTTGATCAAATGTGTTTCTGGTAATACTAAAATAAAATAGGCCTGTTGTATGTGTTTGCACTGGTCCCAATTCTCAGAAACATACAAAATAACACAAGATAATAGTATAAAAAAATACATTACAACATTTATTAGATGTCACCCGGACCATGTATTTGTGTCACAGTATAGACACAGAGCGTCAGTGCGTTCACAAACACTTTTAAGTACAGTTAATGAACGGAATTAGGTCAGTTTTATTTGCCATATCTGGAAAAAATGAACAACAGCAGATTTAAATTCTGTTTGATAATGTCTGTACTAAATTTAAATAAATAGGTTCAAATTGGTATATTCTGTCTGATGTGTGTTTATTTCTTCATATGTTTTGATTATCAATGCACCTCCAAGTCCGAGGCCATGGTTCTCGACTTGAAAAAGGTGGCTAACCCTCTCCGGGTTGGTGGAGAAGTCCTGCCTCAAGTGGAGGAGTTCAAATATCTCAGGTTTTGTTCACGAGTGAGGGAAGGATTGAGCATGAGATTGACATGAGTCTCTGCAGTGATGTGGTCGATGTACCGGACCGTTGTGGTGATGTGGTCGGTGTACCGGACCGTTGTGGTGCTGTGGTCGGTGTACCGGACCTTTGTGGTGATGTGGTCGGTGTACTGGACCTTTGTGGTGATGTGGTCGGTGTACTGGACCTTTGTGGTGATGTGGTCTGTGTACCGGACCTTTGTGGTGATGTGGTCGGTGTACCGGACCGTTGTGGTGAAGAAGGAGCTGAGTCGAAAGGCCAAGCTCTCGATTTACCGGTCAGTCTACGTTCCTACCCTCACCTATGGTCATGAGCTTTGGGTAATGACCGAAAGAACAAGATCGTAGGTACAAGCTGCCAAAATGAGTTTCCTCCGCAGGGTGGTTGGGCGCTCCCTTAGAGAGAGGGTGAGAAGCTCAGGAGGAGCTTAGAGAAGAGCCGCTGCTCCTTCACATCGACAAGAGCAAGCTGAGGTGGCTTGGGCTTCTGTTTTGGGTGCCCCCTGTTCCTGGCCTGTCTCACCGGGAGGAGAACTCGGGAAAGACCAAGGACATGCTTGAGTGACCATGTCTTTTAAGGCTACATTTTTTGGCTACCTAAATTTGAACCAATATGGCCGACTTCCTGTTGGGTTTAGGGCGGAGCCATAATGAAACTTTATGCTTGGTCTGACATGACCTATGTTTGTGCCGAGTGTCCTTTTTTTACAAACAAAAAAAATTGTGGTCAGCTCCCATAGGCCCAATGTATTTTGATTTTCAAGGGGCCGCCACTGAGCCATTTTTTAATATTCTTTTTTCATAAATATAAAATCCCAACCTGAACAGTAGAACTATTTTAATTCTCTCCTTCATCCAATTTTCTACATCAGAAACCTCTCATTCACCTCCATCACCACCTCAGCAGGAGAACCACCTCACTCTCCTCCATCAGAACCATCTCATTCACCTCCATCACCACCTCAGCAGGAGAACCATCTCACTCTCCATTATCACCATTCCGCTCAACTAGTCTAAATAAGCTCCACAGTCACTACTAATTTCAGAAGTGCAGCATTCATACTTCTTCGGAAAATGGGTTATTGTCGCTCTGAAATCAAATCAAGCATCAGTGGTTTGGTAGAGACATTTGCTACTGTTATTTTTATGGAAAAAAACTCACTCAATTGGTCCCGACTCTCATATAAACATAATGGCTGGCAGTTAGTATAAAAGGGGAAGAGCTGCAGAGGACATTCAGCCTGTGGTTTGATTATTGGCAGCGGATTTTAAATAACATCTGGAAAACACAAGGATGGCATTTAAAAATGTCAGGAGCATTTTAATCAGAGGTAACAGGACGCTGGAGTGCACACACAAATAACTCTGAGGTCCAGGCAGTTTGGTCTGATTTGAATTAGACCTCTTGCAATGCCCCAGCTATTTCGGTTTCGGGGCGAAGCTTCTCACCCAGTCTACACTATGTGTATTAGAGCTTCCCAGAGAGAGGAAAACAGACATCCTCTAAGCTAGTTAACACATTAGTTAAATGTTTAGACATATGTACTGTATTTAATTAATAGTTCTCAAACTGAATTAGACTTGTTTGGGTTCAGTTCTGCTTTAGAACTAGCTTAGACGTAATATATACCCAGTTTAGATTTGGCTAAATCCTGGTTTAGACCTGCCCAAGTCCTGGTTTAGTTCCTGTGCTTTTTAGATGTGCATTTATCCACATGTTCCCCATTTTATTTCTAGGTTTAGAGCTGGGTTAGTCTTGGTTTAGTGAAATTGTAGTGATACTAATATTTCCCTGGTGGTACTTGGGTTGGAAAATTTGAGATCCACTGGAATATAAGATGTGTAAACAATAAAGTAGCCACAGCTGCCCAGGGTCACACTGACACTGCCCTCTGACCACCACCAAACCCTAATCACACAACCACATTCATTCATAGGCGGAGACACAACAACAGTATACACTTCAGCGGGGATTTGAACCGGTGACCCTCTGGTTGATGGGCCTACCTACTGCGCCACTGTGCCCAAAGAATGCCCCAGGATTGATACCTCGTTGGGTCGGTTCTATGTGGAGTTTACATGTCATTTTCACTTTCAACAGCCTACCACTTTAAAACAGAATTATTCAAACTTTTGCTATAGGGCGTCTGTAACATATTGAACACAAGCGCACAAAGACAACTTTTACAATATGTGTATCTGTATCTAACAGTAAAAGGGTTTTTGAAAGTTTGTGTGCATTCTCATACAGTCTATACTATATATATATATACTGTTTATACATTTCTGCCTTTTGATTAGATCGTATTAGACTCTTTTTGACTCACACGTCACACGCATTTTAGCAGCAGTAGCCATACAGCACACTGCCAGAGTATAGATTGTGGACGAGTTGACACCACCTCTATTTCGTCTCTGTAAAAACTAACCAAACAAGGACATGACAGCGGTTTGTGTTTCTCTTAAAGCAACTGTAAAATACATTTTTGAAAAGACATGAAGCAGGCAATCATGAGTTTGTATAGAGAGGCAGGAGCATGTCAAACTACAGTGAAAAACACATTCAGCCGAGCGTGGAGCCCGCCTCAAATCTTTACTTGTCTTTTTCTGCGGCTGCCAGCTCTGACCCACTTCTCCTCAAGGGATAAATCTTGTAAAAGGAGTCACATGTTGTTGCCAAGGACAAGCTGTTTCTAAAAACTAGCTTCAGTAAACACCACTAAAACATCCAATTAGGTAATTCTTGGAGGCTTTTTAAGTGTTAACTGGTAGACTCTCAATGTGCCACCTTTTGAAGCAGACCAGCAGAGTTGGATTCAGATTTGAATGTGCAGAAGGTAGATTTGAAACATAATAAATGAAATACTCACAGTCTCCACGTATAGTAGAGGTGTCTATATTACCTAAGCATTTACTTCATCTGTCAGTGATTTTACTGCATTTGCTGTATATCTTAAAAATATCAATTTTTTTACTAATCTAGATATTTCTTTTTGCAGTGCATGCATATGAATTCACCAGGTCTCCTAATACATTCATTTCACATGATGCCTCATGCCGTGAGAGAACATAAAGTAACATATAGACTTAGAGGACATTACTTTAACTGTTTCGTAACCAATTGGATATTGTGGCAGAAATCTGTGAGAAATCTATTAGACTTCATTATGAAGCTCCCATTGATTACTCTACAGTATTCTGATTATTACAAATGTCCTTAGATGCATTAGCTGATATGTTGACTTTGTGTGTGAGCAAAGACAATACATAATACAGTCAATAGCACATCACCTGAAATGAGACATTAAGTATTATAAGGGGTTTTGTTTTTGAGTTCAGGGCCGCTTCCACAGGACGGGAGCACTCAGATTGGTTGAAACATTGTTTATTTATCAAGAACTAGAATCTATCAGGAATAATGTGAGGCAGCTGATGTTTTATTTAAGAATTCACAGCTTATTCACAGCATTTTTCCCTCAGCAAGGGACAGGGGATTGCATCATTCAGCCTTACTACAACTTTAATGAATCAATCAATGAATGACTGTCAAAGAGAGACCAACAGTAAAAATAATGCAAGAAAAAACATATTGGACCTACTGCGCCATAGTTATTACGTAAGACCTCCACAAGGGCTTGGTCTCTAAGATTCCCATTTCAAACAAACAGCCGCCATCTTGGATTTTGATGGCCTGTCTACTATCAACTTTAATGTGACAGCACTGTGCCACTTCAGCATTTTCCGACTTAAAAAGTGATGCTTTTACTGCCCATGTTCAACAGCCATTACTCCCCGGGTTGATCATCTGTGCCACCCTGTAAAACCCACACCCTTATTCCATGTGCATCGATCTTTTTTTATAATGTTTCGTCAGTCGGCTGGAATATTTGTCATGTGTGCATTATTTATAATCTCATGACAAAATAAGTCTTCCTTTATGGCATCAGAAAGTGAACTTCTTTTCTTTGGACCCTGAGACATGAAAGTAAAGGATCTATAATTTGATTTATGTTGTCTCCGGCTGCACTTAAAGGGATCTGCTTCACCGAGATAGGAAGTGAGCGCCCGGACCAGGAACGTTGTGTGATATATGAGTTTGCTGGGATCATAAAAGGAAAACCTCCGACCGTGAATGTGTCGCAGTGTTGTGCCCAAACAGGTGCTTTTGGTGTAAAGTCATAGAAAAGGCTAGACAAAATCACATTTGAATCACTTTTAATGATGTCAACTGTCAACACAAGCCACAATATATTTTCATAAAGGGTGACAAATCCACAAAGGACTACACGACAGAAAAGAGAATATTGATTTTTCATCAAAAAAACGATCACATTGACTGCAAGGTTTAGTCAAAATATTCTCTTTCTAGTTTTGATTGTTCTCAGCTGAACATTGCATTAGGTTGTGCCCATGTACATGAACTTTGGGTTACTCTAGGAAAGAGAAGAGCTAATTAAATGGATAGTGTTAAGGTTATGGGTGGGTCAATTTTTACCTGAAAAGGCAAGATTTGAAAATCTTGTCATCATACATTTTTGCAAACCACAATGAATTTCACCATACAGTACACGTCTATAGAGCCTGCACAGTTCTAACTCTGACGGGCACCTATACTAACTAAACAGCTTGAAGCTTTGTAGTAATAATCAATAAATCCTTAATCACATGTCATCAAAATAACCCTGTTGTTTACTAGGATTCCATAAACAGTTTGTGAGGCCAAAGGGTTGTTGTTGATGTTACAAAATGATCCAAATCTGTAAATAATCATGTCACAAAACCAAGAATATGAACAGAATAGAACAGAAGAGACGACACCCTCTCTTTCTCCCCAGACACTTCCTCTGACCTGAAGTGGTGCAATATTTCCATAAATGTATTCCTAATCGGGCAAAGTATGTGCACGTTAGAGGCTGTCAAATATACCTGACCTCCCAATTTCAATTCAAAATGGCCGACTTCCTGTTTTTTGTAGGGTAGGGCCATAATAATATTTTATGTTGGGTACACTGTGGAGAATCACTGTACCACGTTTCATTGCTCTCTGCCAAAGTAAGTGTGTCCAGGGTCCCATAGGCAAAAACATGGGGGCGCTATAGAGGCATTCTTTATTTGACCTCTGTAATTTGCCTATGTACATTAAATATACACTAGCTCGGGTCACTGTGCCAAAATTCATGCATTTTTCCTTACGTTCATCAGCATTACGTAAACAATGGCTTAATTAAAATGCTCCAGGGCATTAATTAGTTAATAAATCAATTATTTATAATCGTAGAAGTACCATAATCAATCTAGTTCAGCATCTACATGATATGTAACTGTTCAGATAAGAAGACGATTAATGACAATCAATTAAACTAATTAATGCCCCGAAGCAATTTAATTGAGCCATTAATCCTGATGAACATAAACAAAATCTTATGAATTTTAGCACAGTAATCCGGGCTAGTGTATATTTAATGTACATAGGCAAATTATACAGGTCAAATAAATAATGCCTCAATACCGCCCCCATGTTTATGACCCCTATGGGAATCTGGACATGTTTAATTTACAGAGAGTAATGAAATTGGTACAGTGATTCTCCATCGTGCCCAACAAAAAATATTATTATGACCCCACCCTTCAACAAACAGGAAGTCTGCCATATTGGATTGAAAATGTAAAGCCAGGTATATTTGACAGCCTCTAACTTTCACATACTTTGCATGGTTTGGCTGAAACACCTAATTACCCCTCAGCTCTGAATACATCTGACCGCTATGATGCCAGTTACCTCAATAGAGCCCCCTATAGACAGTACGAAAAATGTAGTTTTAGGGAAATTAACAGAATTTGAAAAAAAAAAAAAACATCCATCAAAAACACCCAGACAAATCAAAAAGTCATATAGACCCTTCCCTTGGTTGTCAAATCACACAATTTCAGATTAATATGGCAGTTGGTTCCATAGCAGTTGTGGCTGATGTATGGTATATACCCGATATACACCTTGTTGTCAGGTACGACAGCGTGGGTCTAGTTTTATTTAATGCATCAAATAGTATACATTTAGCATTTTGGCTGGTGGTAAAATTCTTGATTTTTAGGTTGGATGACCACAATAGTTTTTTTAATTGTATGCTCAGAAGTATTATATCCCGCACCATTTGAATGTATCATGTATGTGCAATACTATATCAAGTGCAATACAAAATTCAATAAAAAGTATTTTACCACCTGAAATACTCTACTTACACCTTATTTAAATCCTACCTGCACCTTTTTATTTTTCTTTTTTATTGTACTTTTTATTATATGTTTATTATATTGTTACTTATCTCTTTTTTTTAACCATGTACTATTATTGCATGCTATAAGTCTAACGGTTCTTCCGATCCAAAGCATTTCATTGCATTTTCTGACCCTGTGTTGAATGTGCATATGACAAATAAACTGAAACCTGAAACCTACCAAAAGCCTAATTTTTGTAAAGTTAACTGACTTTTGCCTCCAGATTCCACCATTGCATTTTAAACAGTCTATGAATACAATAGCATACAATATGTTCCAGAAAATGCATTGTGTGTCGGCCATTTCAAATTTCAAAATGAAGCAATTACTACAACATTGGCATTGATCGGACACAGAAATTGGTTTGCACAATATGTTATGACAACAATTTTCTGGTCATGGGTTGTTTTGCTTTCCCTGGCCACATTTTACTGTAAATACGGCCTTGTTAAAGCATCATCTCTAAGACCACATGGCATGTGAGGGCTGTGGTGATTGTGTTAAGTTATTCTCTGAAACCGGTGAGTAGAAGAAAGCCTCTCCCTCAATATTCTTGTTAGTCCAACCTATGCAATGAACATTTCCCATAATGCACATAATGGACATGGTCACGGTTTTGTTTTGTAGTGTGAAGTTCAAACTAGGATAAATCTTTGATAGAACCACTTCATCAACTGCTTATTAAAGGCTGAAACACAGCAAGGTAGTTATTATGGTTGGCAAAATAAAGAAATACAGGCTGCTAATGAAAACACAGATTGCTTTTTTGCTACAAACAATAGACTTGGAACAACTTCATTTATAGAAAGACAAAAAAGTTCACCGCTGACAACACAAACAAATGATAATAACATAGAACAATATATATACTATTTAAGAAACACTTTAGGCATTATTGTGCATTTGATAACACATCCACTTTAATATTGACCACGCAACAGAGAAGAAAGAACATTGTGCACAAACAAAGTAATTTATGTACAGGACATAATACAGTAAATGACATTATGTGCTCCAGTGAGGCTGTAAACATCCTTAATAAATGCAGTGGCCATTCATAATGCAAATATAATCCTCCTGCTCCTATAATTGGCTTTTGATCTCTGTTATGTATATGTATGTTTATGCCAATGAAGCAATATCAATGCAAGATCATAACCTGCACTCTAGTATTTAGTGTGTCTATATGAAGCAATGTCACACTAAAGCCCATTATATTTTAAAGGGACATATGTTATTGCAAATGTTATAATAAATAACTTCAGAGTCTATAGTGAATGTATTGTTTAGCAGGTTCCCAGCTCAGAGAAGCAGAGGGGAAATGTCAGCACAAAATGGCTTGTAAATATTAATATGATTCAACAGATTTTATGTAAATTGGGTAATAAGGTATAAATGAATGAGAGAATCCTTGTATTCAGTAAACGTGGTTACTTAATTTGATGACTTGAAAGCCGAGATTGTGATTGTGATACCGCACCCACAAGGACAATATGTAAAACATAAAGAGACCAATGGTTGTTTCTGTTTGCCTTTAAATATATAGTTTTTTGAGTTGTCTGCTGTGGTGAGCAGAGTTATTTCAAGCTCCAAACACTAGAAAAATGCAATTCAAAATTACATGACTGGATTAACATGTCAAGAGGCACAGTGCATCTGTCTCGAACACTCAGGAGAAATGTATCTTTTTCACAGTAAACTTTAAACTGTTCATATATTATACTTATAGTAACATCATGTAACAAAATACTGGTTCAAAGTTCAAATATTCTGGTGTGGCAGTGTTCCGAGAATGTCTTGGCGAGGAGACTCTCATTAAAAACATGTGGGAGCATTTGTCCAAAAGATAAAACATGAAACTTTTCTACTGCAATTGAAATAAAATGCTTCATAATTCATGTCTGATAAGAAATGTATAATAAAACACAGTCTATAAATTCAATGCATATGTCATATGTCAATATTTTAGAATAGGTATCTAAAATATTAATTATATAGACATGTATTTTTTAAATTTTACATACATTTACTGTTTGAAGGATTTTAAAATGGAGGACGGAGGTCATATTTGAATTTGTCTCATGAGAGTCTAGCAGCTTGGAAAAAGAGCAATTTAATGGTGTCTTTTCTTCACAATGGCCATGACGCGCTGAAGAAAAGCAGTGAAAAGTGACACAGCTCGATCTGTCTCTATCTGCTATAATACACTGACTTTGGACAAGAGCCCAGACTATAGCACATTATAACTTTTTTTTTTACACTTACAAAACATCAAAAATTCACCTTCAGTGGGCGTTCTGTGAAAAATGACAACAGCGTGTTTCAGTTTTGATTCATGCCAGGGTTGTTTGGGGAAATTGGCCTGTTGTTCTCTGCATACCTGCTGCATCTGTGATAATAGCCCATTCATCTTTATATATTTGTACAGTGTAGTAGCCGAGCTAAGTCTTTGTAAGGTAGAAAAGATATGCCCGCTATATATGGTGCTTTTCACAAGAGCTTCTGTAGCCAATGAAATCAATCCTGACATAAATCAACCTTTAATTTCAATACATATCTAAATAAAGAATACTTTATATCATTAGCTTATAGCAAGTGAGAGTCATCACATTTTTACCATAAAATAGAAAAAGCATTTAGACCACATTTTTTGGCAAGTTGTCATACATACAAATACATGACCTGCGAAATAAAATCGCAGGAATAACAATATAC
Organism: Philypnodon macrostomus; assembly: GCA_036025475.1. Classification (NCBI taxonomy): domain Eukaryota; kingdom Metazoa; phylum Chordata; class Actinopteri; order Gobiiformes; family Eleotridae; genus Philypnodon; species Philypnodon macrostomus. The sequence continues at coordinate 11,932 of JAVQKC010123008.1, forward strand.
ACAATTACGACTATTTATATTGTCTAATAAGGCTTAAATAATCCAGCCACAAGGTGTCACAAGCCAGTGCACGAGATAAATAAAGGAGGGAAGGGCATCCAACATAAAGCCAATATCAAATCAGATGCAAATCCCTCCATGTGTAAGTGAAAAACAAAAATAACGTATTTTGGGGAGACATTGGTGACATATTGGTAACGCTTTTTCACCATTACCTTTCCCAAATGGTCTCGGCTCAGCTGATACCGAGCAAACGAGGGCAATGATCAGCAGCAATTTGTGTCTGCCTGTCCCACCTACTAAACCCGCTGACCGAGATGTCATGGGACTTAAGTTACCAACTGACTCAACAGCTCGGGTCGTTCGGATATTTCGACCCGAGGCCTGTGTAGAGTGGAGCTATTTATCAAACTATATAGACCCCACAGAAGTTGGCAACAAACAGCTAATGTAGTTATTTTAGTTAACGGAACCATATTTTATACCTTTTTCAAGTGTTTTTATTTTTTATTAATTCAGTTCACCTATAGATTACCTTTTTTTTCCTTATTTGGGCTGAAAAGGTGAATATTAAGTGCAAGTCCGTTTAAGGCTGCTAGCCACTCCCACTTCACTACATCAGCCAATGCAAACAATAAAAACAAAGACCAAGGTTAGGTTCTCACATCCGTCTAGATAGTGTTTTCAGCTCCTGAGAAGTTCAGCACCTCAGCATACAAGATTTCTCCAAATGTTTTTGATAAGGAAAATATAGCATAGTAGAAAGCTCAGAAAAGTGACCCCTTTAAGCGTGAATAGTGGTGACTTGAAATGTTGACAGTTTTTATGTAGAGCACTTGAGTGGAGACACTGACCAGCCTTTTGTTAACGATCCTCCTTGGTGTCAATTTTTACCTTTGACAAATTCCCTGTGTTTTGCCTCATATCACAACATATATTTGGCATGTCCAGTCCCTCTGCAAAACATTTCAACATTATTTGTGAAAAGTAGCAGAATATTTTGTCTATAAAGTCTATCTACAAAACACCTGTGGTTATCATATGACCGTGCAGCGATAGTTGGGTTCATTGGTCGTACTAGAACCATCCATTTTGACGACCGTGACTTTGGACGAGTGCTGGGAGCTGTGCAGGGCGCTTCTCCGGCAAAGACGCTCGCGGTAATTCTGGGCGAATATTAGCAACATTAGCGGGTTGATGCAGCTGTGGGAGTAACTGAGGCAAATGCTAATGTTGTAGGCATACACAAATGCCACAGTGGGTGTGTTGTTGCTTAGGTTGATGACTTGAATGACGTGGTAGGGAGACCAGCAGATCAGGAACAACGCGATTACCATGAGGACCATTTTGGTGGCTCTTTTGGCCCATACCGATTGCTTGCGTTTGACCCTTCGGATGGAACTGAAGACGTGGTAGAGGGTGAGGGAGTAGAAGGTGCTGATGATGATGAGGGGGATGATGAAGCCGAGTATTGACTGGTATAGCGTGTACCAATACATGTCTTCAGGCCCGTCTAAGTACATCATACACACCTCTAGATGCTGTCGTCGAACCACTTTAGCGTACATCATGACTGGGACGGTGAGGAGGAAGCTGCCCACCCACACCAGCAGGTTGATAATGATGGTCCACTGGATGGTCCTGCGCTCCGACGTGGGGTGGACGATGGCTATGTACCTACAAGAAAATGTCATATATTATTATTATTATTATTATTATTATTATTATTATTATTATTATTAACTTCCATTTATATAGCGCTTTTCAAGACACCCAAAGCTACTATGTAGCCACAGCTGCCCTGGGGCACACTGACGGACGCGTGGCTGCCAGTTTGCGCCTACGGCCCCTCCGACCACCACCAAACACCAAACACCAATCACACAAAGACATTCATTCATAGGCAATGTGAGTTAAGTGTCTTGCCCAGGGACACAACGACAGTATGCACTCAGACGGGGGCTTGAACCACCAACCCTCTGGTTGAAGGGCGAGCGCCTACCCCCTGAGTTATGAGTTGTAGAATTATAACAAGGACACAGTCTTAAAGGGACAGCTCAATATTTTGTTGCTATTACAGATGTCTTGTCCATAGTACACACACACACAAAAATGGCAATGCAGATTTATGTAGTTTGGAGAAGGAGTATGCTCGATGTCATACATTAGTCAATTGAAATCAAATAGATGTGAATATTTTTCCCCAACAATAATAAAGAGCAAAAACATGTCACTTATCTCACAGTAGTTAATAACCCAATTACAAAACCAGATGGTGAAGCAGAACAAAAATCCCAACATGGCTGTACATCCCACAGACAGTCAAAATGTGTTTTACAGTGGCTTTTCTAACTGCAATGTTTAGCTTGTTTTGGTTGCATTAAAACTTGTACATAATGTTTCAGTTGTTTTAATTTCAAGATTTTGGTTCAGGATTTAAATCAACCTGTTTTTTCTGTTCACATAATATAACTGTTCTGTTCACAGGAAATGAATACATTCCTTATAAATGAAATCGTGCCTAACACAAGTGGCCTTTGAAAACTGAATCACTTTCCTTTGTAACTTTTCTTAGTCTAGATTGTGCCCATTGACTATACTCTTCTTTTGTCATGGACCTCAATGCTGTCTGTGAAGTGTTCAATAGAAAATTGCTTGAGTATCGGTTTTAGTTACATTTAGATCCTGACCTCTGCTTCACTTAGCGATCCTGTCTGCCATTATACAGTGAATGAATGTCAACCACCTTCACAGACAATTGAGAAATACCTCGCCATGGATATTTGCACTGTGCTTTCAAAACTTGACAAGGAAAAAAGTGACCTCTAAGAAAGCCCAATCAGGAAAAAAATCTGTGAAACACGCTGCCACACAGAAATGGAAGCTCTTGAGGTACATTGGAGCATATTTCGATTTTTTTCTTTGCCGTCAAACATTTTTTTTTTTGACATGACATAAAGCCCCAAAGCTCTCAGCAGAAGTGATAATCTCGGTTTTAAAAAAAGATATATTTGCAGAAATAGCTGGTATATATAGGTTCCATTTTTGTAGCACCAGCATATTATTACTTCAGCTCAACCGTGAGCCGTGACAGTTTTGTTCCCCATTTGCTCTGGTAGGAGGCTTTTAAATTAGACGTATGGACCACTTATTTAAAAATACTTTTTCCTGTTAAACCTGCTTTCGACCTGTTTTAGCCCAACACGTATTAGGTTATTTTTAGTGGTATTTTTGTATTTTCTGAAGTAGTACTTGAAAGCAATAAAATATGAACTATCACTTTAAGAGACATCCTCGTCAAGTTGCAGTGAATCAGAGAATAATGAAGCAAAGTGCCATGGTGTCTATACGATACGGCCACAATTTATAGCCGCCTGAAGTAAAGTGATGTGGCAAATTAGGGTAATTTGCCGATGTGACTTTGAAAATTAAGCATGCTTTCTATTTTACCCTTTTTGTGCAAAAGATTGTGTTTCAATTTATCTACGATGTGCTTGTTCAGTGCAGCTGGTTCAGTCCTCAGAACCTTCACAGGAAATGAATGGCCGTCATTACTCTTAATAAGTGTGACTGAAGTGGAGCAAATTGCACATTTCCAGACTGAGTTGAGGGGATGTGTATTTTGTGTGTATGTGTGTAATGCGTGTGTCTGTGTGTGTGGGCGTGTGCATGTAAGTGCGTGTGCTTGTGTGTCTGTGTGTGTGACAGTGGGGCCGCATCACGAGAGAGTATGCCTTATATATATCTTATATTTTTGTGCGGTTGAGAAATGGTGGATTATGACTGATCTATGCATTGTAATCTAAAATTAATCTTACTCCAATAGAAATCAATAATGCTGGTTTAAGGAAAGGTTAAAACAAATAATAGAGAATGTATTGTTTTTGAAATGTACTTTCCTGAGTCAAATTGAAAGATACACAGTAGCAATGTCCCTGATATTATACATATAATCAATTGTTTTACAAATATTGTTTGTATTATAATGATCAAATATATTTTTTCCCACTGTTTTAGATGCAAACTCTGAATCCATTTTGCCGTGGCTCTTGTAACATCAGTACACTGATCTGTTGCTCTTGTTCACCTCTCCAGTGTGGTATTGTAGTGATACCAATGTCAAAATACAGGCATTCATTCAGTTTTGCTGCATCCTTGGCTTGTGACATTTAATTGAACTGCTTTGTGGTAATGGTGGTTGTCTGGAAATGTTCTGGGAAATAAATGTTGAGTAAATAAATAATAAAACAATAACATGTGATTTAAAACAAGTATATTTCAATTGTTTGTGCTGCAGGCACAAGTTCAAATGAAAGATGTTTTTCCATGTCTGAGCTCCATTCTTGACAAAAAGTCACATTTTATACCCAAAAATGTGTTGCTACTAGTCACATATTCAGCCTCTGACTTCTATTCAAAACTACTGTATCTAACCCAGGACCTTACTTGTATAAAGTGAGCGCTCTACCCAATTTAAAAAAAAAAGTATAAATGAATACAAATCCAGACCATGACAGTATGCCAAATAACTCTCCCTGCTTTCTACTCCATGATTGCCCTGTCCTATGAAGCCAAAACACCTCCAGAAATGCTCAAGATATACTTGAATACATCTTTGAAGTATCAAGTTAGTTACTTAGACCATCTCAGTATGCAGGTCTCGTCTGATAAGATCATAGAGGCACCAAAAGCATTTCCATTTTAATTTATTCTTGAATGCCACTGTGAATAACAACTTCTTCAGCCATATATCAAAACTTCTGCATATGCAATCACCAACATTAGCTGGAGTCCTCAGTCAAAGACAAATTAATGCACTATTAGTCTGAGAGAGCGATCGATACACATAAATCCATACACAGTCTGTGGCCAAGTTAAAAAACAATATAAATAAATAAAATCTTGCAGATGGATGAATCAGGTTTAGAAATCTAAATATTTGAGTATTGTGGCCTCCCTTTTACATGTTTTATAGAAAGAAAATAAAGGCCACATTTTATCTTTGACCTTTATGTCTAGCTTATTGATCTGTCTCTGTGTTTTGAAAAGTGGTGGCTTATCATGAATCCTCATGGTTCCTACTGAGTTCATAAATAAGTCTATTCTATATTAAAAGTCATATACTGTATTATTTGCAGTGAGGGACCCATGTGTATAAACTCATTTTATTTATTGAGAGTGGAGTGACAACTGTTGTGAACTGACATCCACAAAAACTGCCATGAAATGCAATGATACACAGATGAGACCAAGCTGAAGTGGTGTTAACTGACTTCATCAAAGACCTATCACAACATTTGAATTTGCTCAGTTAATCACTGGACATACAAGGTAATGAAACCCACTGTTTTGGTATATAAATATAGCATACTTTTAAAAATATATATATTTTGCAACTTAAAGCTTGATGTGTGAGTGAAGTTAAATCCCCACTTGTTGAACTGGATCAAATCCACCAACTTTGAAGGCTTCAGTTTTAACCCATTTGTGTTACACAGTGGACTATAAGTGCGTTCCATCTTCTAAATAAAATATATAATACATTATGGTGTAGTGCTCAGTGATTTGAAAACAGTACTGGTTTTGTCATTGTTCACATACACTGTGGTCTATCGTCTCAGCTGAGGTGGTGATCTTAGTTGAGCCGAGTTTGACAGATAGACTCAAGTCTTTGAAGCTACTTTTTCAACAAATATTATTTTTTTATCCTCTTTCCTCCTTGGTTCCATTTGCTTTGATATGAGATACATGCATGCTTCTTTATGACATTGCAGCATACAGGCATTTATTTCTTATGGTAGATTTACTAATGGGTTAAAAGTATGTATGTGAACTGTGTTTAACTTCTACTTACTGGCCAGTTTATTAGGTAGAACAACTAGGTTCAAACCATCAGAATAAAGGAGAAGTGGGACTGCTGGGTGAATGCTGGGTGGATTTTAACATTCAACAATACAATTTTCAGAAAAACGCTGCAGTAAGAGGGATTTCTATGGATGAAAACGCCTTTTTGATGCCAGAGGTCAGACAGGCTTGAGATATATAAAATGCTACAAACCAAAACACAAGCAGGTAGACTATAGCTGAAGAAGACCACACCATGTGCCAGTCATTAGGTCAAAGTGCATAGTGATGATGATGATAAAATAACATTTGGTGCCTACACACTGTATCTAGCCCTTATATAATGTGTCATCTTATAGAAGCTGAGAGGCAAGAGACTTATATGTAGAACTGGACTACAGTGGGAGATGTATAAATACACCAGGCAACATAGAGATAGCACAAAGCAACATAAAGCCAATCACTATGTGGATCTCCTGTCATTATGGCACATTAAACTGGCAGGTAGGAGATGTACAGTACAGACCAAAGGTTTGGACACACCTTCTCATTCAATGAGTTTCCTTTCTCTTCATGACTATTGACATTGTAGATTCACACTGAAGGCATCAAAACTATGAATTAACACAT
>JAVQKC010123015.1:0-10149 GCA_036025475.1 Philypnodon macrostomus
GGTCGCGGAGGCAGCAGTCTAAGCAGGGAACTCCCGCCTTCGACCGCCGCCCGATCCACATTGCACCATGGTACCTCCCGCGGGTGGTGGGTCCACGGGAGGGCCTGACAGCATGTGCATAAGCGGGGACTCGAACCACTGATCCTCCGGTTGAAGGGCGAGCATTTACCCACTGCACCACCGCTGCGGCTTGTGATCTCCCTTGTTTCTAAAAGAAATCAGCGCAGTTCTCCTCCATTCCTCAGACTATTACTTATCTGTCAATTCTCAGGGCAGCATTGGCGCAGTTGGTAGGCGTTCACCCTGCCACCAGAGGGTAGCTGGTTCAAATCCCTGCCCAAGCATATACTGTCAGGCAATACACTTAACACACATTACCACCATCAAGTGTGGAGTGAATAATATAACATGTAAAGCATCTTTGAGTGCAGAGAACCAATTCAGTAATTAACCTCACATGTGTGTGTGGTTCTCTTCAGCAGCCGCACTAAGAAGTAGTGTTTGTGGTTATGCTTTATTTGGCATATATTATTGTCTTCCTTTATCCTTTACAACACAACCATCTGTATTTAGTTGTACTTGGGAGCAGCCACTAGACTGTGACTCATACAGTCGGCTAAGCAGCAGCTCAAGCCATTATACATACCATATTATTGGAAGATGTTATCAGGGGTTTCCCCAGGGCCATACAGACTGGAGCCTGGCTGAGGTTCATGTATATGCAGATGAAGCCTAACATACATGCACCCACTGTAATTATTTCACATTCCGCCATTTATGTGTTGAAGAGCCCATTCATTCTGCCACAGAGACATGGATGTATGTTATCATGTCTCAAACCAATTCCCTACAACACTTCTTCAATCTTTAAGTGGTAACTGTAGAAGCACAGTGCGCCTCTGTGATGAATATTCTCTTAACCACAAGAGCTGTTGTTGACATATATAGGCTACTGCAGTGTTAACGGTACATATTGGCCTATAAAAAATGTGTTCTTACGCTACATAACAAAATACCAATGAAATATTCACAAAATGTGTATTTCTTGTAACTCATTCAACTTTCTATTTTAGCTTCACACATTGGGCCCCTTTTTTACTTACTTACTAAGAGTTGGTTGTGTCTAAAGAAACACCACACGGGCAACAGTGTTTAGCAGGGGCCAGCTCTTTCAGCAGAGGAGCTCCAAACATGGCCACCTCTCTCCATGATAGAGGAGTGCTTTGATCTGTCCGGGTTGGCACGCCTTCATTCAGACCCACACACAGACAGGCCGCTCTCTGAGGAGGCCAGCTGATCCACCATCTGCACACATCCAGCTTTTAGGAGCTGCTTGACAATGCTCTGTGCCTGAAATCCTACTCAACACTGTTCTCTGGGTGATATGGGTTTAGTATTAAGCCAAAATGTTATAAAAAAAAAATAAAAATCTGAAAACTAATTAGATATTAGAGAGATCTATGTAGCCGTCTGAATATAATATAATATCTGGATATATTTTGCATGGAGACTGTTGTGAAACAAGTAAGAAAGATCACCCCTCTCACGTCCTACACTTCCAATATGAGCTGCTACCATCTGGGTGACGCTATAGAGTACCTGTTAAAAATAAAACTCATTCCTGCCCATCTCAGTGACTCTCTTGAACTCAGGCCATAGCGCAGGACTGTGATGTGTGTTGCTGAAGTGAATGTTGAGGTGTGTCTCGTTTCATGTTTGTTTAATGTGGACTGTTTATGTGGCAGCCTTTGTGTCCAAAACAAATGTCCTTCGGGACAAATAAAGTCATCTTGATGTCCATCCTCATCCTCCCACAGCCCTTAGTGCTCTAGTGAATGGATGTGAGAGTAAATGGTTTGTCAGCTACGCCCATATCCACAAGGGTTGCTGGCATAGGCCATCACTCTTTGTTTAGGGGAGACTAGAGCCGCCATTTTACAACACAGGCATGCCTTGGGATGATGAGACAGATCTGGAGAAAACCCACAGTAACACAGGGATACCATGCAGACTCCACTCAGATAATCAGCTGGAATGACAATCCATACCATTCTTTTTACTGAGAGGCAGAAGCACTAACCACTCTTCCTCCATGCGCTCTCTCTAATATAATAATTAAAAACAAATCATTCAAGTTCAGATATGACTAATATCAGTGCTTGGTTGTCCTTCAGTGTTTGATGTCTTTCCTCTCTCACTGAGAGCAGCCTGTGTGGGTGTGTGCTGCAGGCTGCTCATCCAAACACAGCCCAGATGAAAGGAGAGTGCAATTACTCTGCTTCATTCCACTACAATTGGATGCCAACAGCAATACTTTACTACAGGTGAATCTAGGAAAACTCTCTGTCACTAAGATAATAACCAGTGCCAGTTATTGTAGTTTAGGATCTGAGGTCATGGGCATTCACATTTCTTTGCATGCCCTTTGGTTCCATGTTAACAATGTTGTTCTTAATTTATTTATTTGATTAATTTCAGAAGTCTGCTGAACCAGAACAATTAAACATTCTTCCTCCATCAATACCTTAAGGGCAGAACCACCACTAAAGCAGCAACACCATCTCACTCTCATCGATCACCACCTCAGCAACAACACCATCAACTTTTCGCTTCTAAACAAAAATAGTAGTCCCTGTATACTTCTTTGACTCACTCCTAGATAAAATTGCTATAGAAATGGGTTGGTGCCAGATATGCATGGTGCCATTCTGAAGCCTTCTGTGTGGTTTGTGTGAGAAGAGATAGATCAAAGCCAGCCCATGACTCTGCCGCAGTCTTATGCAAATCTTCATCACGCAGCAGTTTGCATATCCAACTCAGAAGCACATACAAGCCAAGATTGCACCATGGAGAGCAGGTTTGGAGGGGTGCTCATCTCTCCACATGCATTCTCCAAGTGAGTCAAAGATCTGCTTTTAAATGAATGGGGCCTCTAATAAAACATTGACTGGCACTTGAGCGAGGTGATGCAAGCGTAATCACTTATTGAAAGCTTGACTGTGCTATCGACTTGTGACGACGACTCAGAAATCACTGCTCCCTGAGGCTCACTGTTGGCTCATTGTGCTGAAAGATTGCACTAGTCGCTCCGGTAAACATTTGAGAGAGACTTAGAAGCATTCCCTCAAATCTGGTATAGCACATGAGCTACAGTCAAACATGCAATTTCTTGGTTGTTGTTTTTAGATTTGAGGTTCAAAAATGCTATCTAAAAGCCAGAGAAATAACTTTTGAGAGAGATCTGCATAGAAACTATCATTATATTATCTTTTGAAAAAAACATGGATTCTGTATAATATCAGTGGACAGTGAATTGTTTACTTCTGATTATAGTCAAGCTCAAGACGAATTGAATGAATTATTGAATGAATTATTTTGAAATGTTAAACAGTGACCTTTCAGGCATTCGTCACCTACTTGACTACATGAATGATGCTCTTTTATTATAAACAGAAACAGCCCACAGTAAGAGCTGCTGACAAACTGACAGCAGAGGCTGTCATTTGCATTCACTGATGACAGTTTGTCGTCGAACGGAGCTGAATTTATTTGAGCTGTGTTGTGTGCTTTAGAATAGAGGTCTGTTTGCGCAGCTGGTTCCACTCCCTGCACACTTTTAGACAAATATAGAGGAGACAAACATTGGGAATACTGCCTTATTACAGTACCAATTTAAGGGAGGCTCAATGTGCAGATTCAATATAATATGCCTATAATTTGCCAATTGTTTTCAGTCTAGAGCCTCAAATCTCTGAGGGAAAAAGTAATTAAGTGATAAAGTGTGATGATGCTCACATTGCTGCAGACAGAAGTGGGTTGTTACACTTGAGTAACTTTTTAAATAAATTAATTGATAGAGTAGCTTTCCTGCACAATACTTTTACTTGAGTAATCATATTTTGAAGTAACTGTACTCTTACTTGAGGTAAATCTAGAAAGAGAGAGTAAGAGTACCTTTACCCACCTCTGTGTGTCGTGTAAGAACAGCTCAATGTAAAGAATGTGATGATGTGTTTATTTTGTTGATGTAATTTTGTTCCTTGTGCCTTAATTTTTGAAAATATTATTTATGTTTTTAGTTTATCTTTTGAAAATATCAAAATTTCTTTATTAGGTTTTAATTTTTTGCCAGATTACAACAAAATTAAACAAATAATTTGACATTACGCTCAAACAGTAACTCAGGACTTGAGTAGTTTTTTCACTAGTACTTTTCTACTCTTACTTGAGTAATTATGTGAATGGATACTTTTTTTTACTTGAGTAACATTATTTTGAAGTAACGGTACTCTTACTTGAGTAAAATGATTTGCTACTCTACCCACCTCTGGCTGCAGATGATGTTCCAACTCTTTTAGCCTGTTGAAGGTCATGAACAATGTGTGTGCTGTCTTAATAGGCAGTGCAGGCTCAGAGTTTGGGTTCTGGGTAGAGCTGCTCTAGAACAAACCTCCAGCAGAGGAGGGGGCAGTGGACAGGCAGCCCCCACAGAGCCAGTCCCAATTAGATTTGTTTTTCAAAGTTTAGATCAGACTGCCACAGACCTCTAGCCATGTTCACGCCACACTCACAGCTCTTCTGGTGCTTTCTGATAGCTCTATATGGCTTTGTTTGTCTTCTACACTGTTCAAAAGATACCCAAAATCTCCAAATCTGGCATATTGTGAAAAAACATAACCACAAACATAAAAGACTTCTAATAATTGAAAAATATCCCTACAGTTCATACAAAAACAATGTGTTTTTAAGTCTATTAGTCCAGTTCTTTTTCCTGAAGCCAGGAGGGCAAAGAGTTCATGTCTTTGGTGAGTGTTGTCTTTGATAATTTTTCTGTCCCTGTTGAGACATCTGGTGTCTTCCAGAGATTGCAAGGGACAGCCTTCTTATATACTGTATATATATAATTTTCAATTTTGCTGATTTGATTACTTTCTGCAAGGTCATCTTGTCAGCAGAGCACCCAGCACACCACCTACTGATCCAATATCTATTTTGTGCAGTATCCTTAATAAGTGTAGTCTTTGCTCAGCATCACATGTGGTGTTGTGAGTCTAGGAGAGGTCTTGGGTGGTGCCTGTCTGCCCTATCGATGATCATCTCTTTAGTGTTTTGTTTTTTTGTATGCTGATTTCTCACATCCTCGTATCAGGCAAACTACAGTGGTTTGATGCATATAAAGCAGAGGTTATGTAGGCCCCTGTGGCCCCTGTATCTATTATGTGGAGGTCCCTTTGGTTCTATATGCTTGTGTAAGGATAAGGTGAATCCTCCAGAGACCCACTCACACATCAGTAGTGAATCAGTGAATAAGATTAATGAGGTGCTGTACGGACAGTGAAGAAGTTTGTGAGTGCTCAAACATGAAGCATGTGCCTAATTAAAGTCTGTGATTCACATTACACAATGTGGCCCATAGGAACGCCCAGCTGCACCCATGGGTGAGTCTGAGGAGCCCGCTGACAGAGTCCCAGTCATTTGTCATGAGGCACAAGATGAATGACTGAAGAGCTGTAGCATTCATCATTGTGGCTAATAGTGACTATTAGTGCTTTATGAATGAATAAATTGCCCCCCGGAGTAAGAGTTACACATTAAAGCTATGAACCAGCCCCAAATCCCCCTACAGATGTGCTTCCAGATGTGACTGCGACCAGCTGCTTGTCACCAACAAGGCTTCCAGGTCATTGTTCAGTACAGGGTCCTCCTCTGGTATTACCACAGTTCTTGTCCCCTGTCCCACTGGTAGGCAGCCTGACCATTTTCATCTGCATCCAGCATTCTTTTGGTCATTATGACGTCTTGAATGATTGACGTCTTGATTTGCTTTTAAGGCTCAGGTTGATACTGACTGTAAAACTAGCTTGATGACACAGCTGGCACACCCTTAAGTGACCCTCATGACCTATATAAGGACCCAAACTATTGTAAATATAACACACTGAGTTCAAAATGTTCCTGATTCAAAATGCCTTTTTTAATTGACTGCATTGTTTGTTGCAAAAATGCCTTTATATGTTTAACAAATAACCCAAATGACAAAAAAGACATCAGGTGTGTCTCTATAATGTGCCTCTGTTGCTGTGACACTTCATTTGGACGCCACAGCCTGTGCTCTAAATGGCATAGACCAAAACAAACACAGTGACAGTCTCAGCTCGCAAACAAAGACATATTTCCATAAACACAACACCCGTCACACATGAGGCTCAATCCCTTCTCCAGTCTCCACACATGTGTCAGCCTGCATGGATTTATTAAGGGTTTATACGAGTATGTGTGCAGCTATAAACAAAGGGAAACTCTCTTTACATGAGGGATTATCACACAGCAATTCTGAACTCATGTAACACTAGTAACACTCAGATTGATAGGTCTTTACTTAGGCATTAGGAAATACACATAGAGGGTGTCAATGTTCTCAGACTCAAACTATGCAATGGTAGCAGATGTACTTGACAAAGTATGTGCAGACAGAATAATACACATTACTAGTGATGGACTCCAGAGTGGATGCAGTCTGCTCCTGTCCCATGTTTCTGATAGTGGATTTGACAGACATTACTCTTACTGTGCTGTCTTCACGTGGGAGACAGTTGGTTCTGAAACACTGAAATGGCTCAGATGGCTCCATTTATTGCAGACTGTAGAGGTCGGAGCCCGATGCTGTCAGTGTTGTACTGATAATAGTTTTCACACATCGCAAACTGACAAGAATTATCAGAACAGGCTGTCCTGAGGATGGCCGGGGCATGTACAACAGCAGCCTGCACTGTCCACATGCTCTATTCTTGATGTGAAGAGGAACCGAGGAGGCAAGAGACAGTACATGTCCCAGTGTGAGGCAGATGACAATCAGGGCTTACTCCTGACCCAGTCCAGAGCCTGCAGCTGTGGGAGCTCTTGTCCAGTACCTCTGCATAAACCTTACTTACACATGGTTTTATTCACGTATTCTCACTTACAATATTACAGATGCCAGACCTAAATAGCCATAGTCTGAGAAAGTGACACTATGAAATACTGACTCCAAGCAGAAATTGCACAGGTAACAGTTTATGTTTGGGTCATGGGTCTGCCCCAAAACTTAATATTGTCACATTGAGAAAATGCATTAATAGAAGACTCCACCTACTAGGCTCCAGTCTCATCCTGTGAGGGTAAAATGTACACCACTCACATACTAGAACACAATTTTTAGTATCACTATATGTATATGATGAAACAACAAGGATACTATTGATGTGTATGATGCGATTAATGTTACACTGTATATCCTCTCTATAAATGAGACAGATGATTATACCTGTTTGTCTGAGTGTTTGTTCTGAACAAACAGCTCTTTGAAGTCTGTGCTGCTCCAAGTGAAGAGCACTCTTCTTTAGGAGAGACCAGGGCAGAACGCCAGAGCCCTTTGAAGAAACACTTTGAGTCAGATCTGAAGCTGCTTGGAACCGAGGGACTGAGAGACCTACATATACCCTCTACAGCAGGAGGGGCTGAAGATGTCCCGTTAGACACTGTCTCTAAAGAAGATAGACAAGAACTTATACATAATATTCTAATAGTATAAATAAATAAAACCAGTCAGACGTGTCATGTGGTATTGTTCTGAGCAGTGTGAGAGGTAACCTTACAAAGAGCTGTTGACATATGTATGAGACCCCAGACAGGAAGTCTACAGATACATGCATTTCTTCTCTTAAATATTGTATGTGTGGTATATGTGATTTTAAAACGCTGTAAAAAAAAAATAATGATGTAAATGTTACTCTTTGAGGCTAGTTCCCTTCAGTGGAGCATGTGCAGCACTGACAGATAACACATCTCTTTTCTCACAGCAATTGCATAAAACATTAAGCTGGCTTGATTTGATGCTAAAACATTAATTTGTCACTGACAACTCTTTAATCTGGTATTTCATAAAGCAAATGTTTTTTGTGCATTATGTGAACATTTGTAGATGTTAATATTTGATGAGTTGCATGGACACCCTCTGACATTACTGTTGAGGCTTATGGTGAAAGTGGCTTTGGGGATCGTACCTGGCATTATCAGTGTGTACATGTGTGTACATACATCACTCTGTTGAGATTTTGTGCAAACATAGGACTGGAACTGTACTTAAAGTGCAGTGTTAAATGGTGCAGCTCACTGAGTCAAGTCAAGTCCAGTCAAGTGATTCAGCTGAACCTCAATGACAAACTCTACCACCCTGGCTCTCTCTGTAGGGGGCCAGCAGTACAGCCCCAGGAGCCGAAGGTCATAAAGACAATGTAAAGGACACAATGAACTCTGAGAACAGACAGGTGGAGCTCAGAGACAGGCCTGACAGGTGATTGGCAGTGTCCCACAGGGCTTTGGTCAAGCATAGGTCAGAGCACATGGAGCACTATAATAACCAGAGAATGAGCCATCCACTCAACATGGGCTGAATGGTGGTCACTAAAAATGTTCATTAAGTGTTGAGTGAGACCTGCTCTAACTGAACAGACACATTGTTGTGTACATGACATTAACTCTTCGGCAATGATCTTCATGATTTAGTCTTAATTCAGTCCTAAAATTACACATTGTTGTGCCCTCTGAACAGTGCGTCCAGACCATAGACTTGCTTTATGCTTTATCTATGGATAATAGACCCTTGATCTTATGAAGGATGTCCAGATATCTCAGATTATTTGGTATTATTACATTGAAAATACTATAGTAATAGCACATATTGTATTTCTAACATCCTGAAGCCAAAGTAATAACATATTAATAACACATTTATTGTCATGCATAATGCCGTGTGTGATGATTTGCATCAAAGAGAATAGCAGAGGTCTTAAACATACTCTTCCTCTGAGTCTTGGAGCTCACATTCCACCTCTTGAATATGGATGTGCTGTTTAGTTGGAGGTACGTCTTCAGGACATATTCTGATTCTTTCAAAGTAAAGCTCTACTTCAAAGCGTGCATAAATAAGTCCTGTGACCTCTGCAGAGCACGCATCGTGTTCTCCTACTGCTAAAGGGAACCATTATACACTGCAGTGAACCTGTTTCTTTTTGCTGTGTTCTGCAAACATTTTTCAAACAATATTAAAAATATAGCTCTCCAAATTTGTATCACTGCTTAAATGTGCCATCAGCGAATGTCCAGATTGTATAACCCTGACTTGACATCTTGACTACCCTCATATAAAACAGCTGTGGTCGTGGCACAATTAAGTGAGTTGTTCAGACCTCAGTACTTCCATCAAACCCTGGCTGGTGATTAGACACTCAAAAGCCAATCATAAGCTGGCTGAATTATTTAAAATGCAAAACATAAGCCTCATTTCCAGTGTGTGTGTGGGTTGTTGCAGCAGTTATTAACCTTCTTCACATCCGCCGATGATGAAAATGAACTTGTGTGTGACCTTTTTGAGTGTTAGATGTGATAACGCAGCTGGAGGCAGAGGGTCAGGAGCTGTCAGGTAGGAGTTGTAATGGGGGTGTCACATGGTCGTCAGCCCAAACCAGTCTGCACAAACTATGACAGGCCGGACTGTCTGTCACCAATCACTGCCTCGGCCAGAGCTGTAACTGCCAATATCAGATATACCCCTCCCTGGAGGCTTTGATTCACAGCTACATTTTGAGAGGATCTGCCTCCAATGATGTGGCAATGTCGTTCCCAGACAACTACTCCGGAAGAATGTCGTGACCTCAATCAAAATCAGTCACAGTCATGGATTCACCCCTTCTGGCTTATGTTATAGTGGTGTTCAGGACTGTATTTCCTGAGCCCATAGAGGATGCACTCAGGTCGCAGGTTCAGAATGCACAAAAACAGACTTTACACATTTACATATTGAGGAGATGATGACAAGTACAAAGGTCCAGAATATGGCCAAGTCCTGCTCATCATCATCTACTACATCATTCTTACAGCTGCCCTTATTAATGCATCTTGTAAATGGCAATAGACATGGCATGATGCAAATGTTACAAATTAAGAGTTAGCAGCAATGTTTTATGCAAATTTGAAACTCTAAATAATTATGATGTAGGGGGAGATGTTTGAGGTTACGTTAGAATGTATTAGCTTAAGTTGTTAAGATAGTAATAAACGGGGCACCACTGGGAATATATCACCAGAAAATTATAAAGCTAAACAATTCAT
>JAVQKC010123025.1:0-30182 GCA_036025475.1 Philypnodon macrostomus
AATGCAGCTTTAGGGAATTTTCTAAATTTGTCAAAAACATTCTTTACAAACATCCAGACAAATCAAAAAAGTGATTAAGGTGTCTGTTGGTAACAGTTGTAGCAGACGTACGGGGCAGACGTACAGGGCAGACGTACGGGGTCGTTTTCGCCGATATACACCTTGCTGTCGGGGACGACAGCACAGGCCTAGTTTGATTTATTCATTTGGTATGGACATCACATATACATTGGACATCCGGATGTATTGCTTTAGTGAGTTAACACATGCGTTCAGTTCATTTCCCTGTACAGTAGAATAGTTCAAATATAGCAAACATTTTAAATAAACGTAAGTAAAAAGATAATATATTTACATTAGACAGTGCTAAAGGGACTTTGATAAACTGACATTGTGTGTTCTGACTTCAACTACTGTTTTAACTCTCTGTTAAAGATGTCTGGAGGTTCAGATCAATGGGGAGAGAGTTCCACAGTCTGAGTCCTTTAGAGGAGAAACTGGACTGTCCAAAAGATGTTCTTAACATAGGGACTATACAATCCCCACTGACATAGGCTCGAGTAGATGGTCTCAGAGAGCCCTGACGTCTGACAATGACAGCAGAGAACAATGGAGACACGATTGTTTACACTTTTAAAAAACAATTCAGTGTGCTAAATGTACGTCTTCAAAAGTAAAAAGCTTGTGCTTCTTTATAATATCACAGTCATGGGTTTCTTGTCCAAGGCCTTGACAGACTGATTGTACAATGAGATAACTGGTTTTAGTGTGGAGGGAGAAGCTTGAGACCATATGAGGCATGATGCATATACAACAGGGCCGTACGATGAGGTCACTCCCTTCTGATCAAACTGATGCAGTTCAGATTTGGTTTGACCTTCTTTCAGATGTTTTTACTTACTATATTTATCAAGAATAATACTGTAATAATAGTATTTTGTTTCATTTACTTCTGTGAGTGTTTCATTATTTAAATGCCCCTCAAAGGTACTATCAGAGGACCTTGTAGTGATGGAAAAACACAAGTCAGATGGGATAATTCAAGCCACTTGTGCCACCTGTGTCAAGTGCTGCTCTGCGAGAGATGTGGTTTTTGCAGACACATAAATGACTATGTCATCTAATTGTGACTAATACTGACCCTTGAGGCACTCCCATATCATTAGGGCAGAGATTAGATTTGACTCCACCAACCTTAACACATTGCTGCCTTCCCTCCAGGTAAGACTTAAAATACAACAGAGCTGCAGATGACAGTTTGACATTAATACACTGTGATCCACAGTGTCAAAGGCCTTTTTAAGGTCTAAGAACACTGCGCTGAAAACATGTGAGGTTTTCACCTTGTCCAGCAAGTAGCAGTTAGCTGTTTCTGTGGAGTACTTTTGTCTGAACCCGGATGCAGTAGTTGTCTCAATTCTTGACGTTCTATTAGTTGTTCTGCAACAATCCTCTCCAGGACTTTTGAGACTACAGGGAGGATGGCTATAGGCCTCTGTGAGAATGGGTTGTAATAAGTTACTTATGTTTTTTGATAAAGGAAGCATTTAGATGTGGATGTCCTTTGACATGGAATTGCATATTTGTGATTACTTTTCTGACTTATTATATTGCTGTAGATGTCAAGTGAGGGACTAAAGTACAACAATATTTATGACAGATTACCAACTTTACATCAGGGTCTTATACCCATATATTATTAATATTTATTTGTATCTCAGCTCTTTCTTCTAGTGGCTTTCAGGTTAACCGTGTCTCAACCCAGGACTTTTCTCAGTATGTGTGCATGTCATTGATGCGCTTGAGCTCACTCTCTGTGAAGTCACAGATTTCAGATAGTATATTCTGGAGTTCGTCCTCCTCCTGTTTAATCCAGTTGGTGTTATCCTTGTGAGTTATACTGTCTTCCAGGAATCCACGCCAGAACTGTTCAACTTGCTGTTGTGAGGATGGTTCTTTTACAAAGCTGTTCAGTCCACTAAGCCTGTGGTAGGGCTTTTTGGTATCTACATTAAAAAGCTTGTTCTGTAGGAACTGCTCACTTTGTTTGTTAAACCTTCACAAACACTTGCAGCTTCATCTTTATCTCCTGCTCAACTTCATCCATGTTTTGATTGTTTGCTCGGCAGATGATGAGCTGGGCCTTTTTTTGTAATTGCTTCGATTTAACTCCCTTTTTTAGTTCACCAAGGATGGAGAGGTCCTTTTGATGTTGTGAATGATCATGCTGGTTTAGTTGCCTGGGCTCTTTTGGCTCTATATTCTGCTTTTGGACACTCTTGCAGATCTTCTCCAGCTCGATGTTGGTGAGCTTCTTCTCTTTGACAATCCACCTCCTCATTGCTGCAAGCTTATTTGCATCTGTGGTGGAATGGATGCTTGGGTTACGTTCACGCCAGACTATGTATGTGCCTTTTACTACCCCGCCATCCATGTTGTTAGTAGGAGCACATCACATCCTGCTATTCCTCCTTAGTCCACCTTGTTTTGCTTCTTTTGCTGGTTGTTGTTGCTGCCTCCTGTAGGCCATGTTGAGACTGAGCCTGGGTCTGATAGCTACATGAGGTGCAGTCTTGGGGGTTTGCCGACTCAATAGGCAAATTTTCGATCCCAGCTTGTTCGGCGATCACTGGGGGACGCGATCTTTGTTTAACCACACGACGAGCGAATTTGGCATAATCTTTTGTTTGTTGTTGTTTATATTCTCCCATGACTCTCCCCTGAGGTATAAATCAGTATTTTTGGGGAGTACTAGGGTTCCACAACATTTCCTTATTATTTATTTATTTATTTATTTATTTATTTAATTTTTTCCCCTGTAGACGTTTTGGCTGTTGTATTGTGTGTGCAATAAGGAGTGTTGGCCTGGCGGGTATAGCTCCTACGTCAACAACTCACGCTAAAGTTATTCTGAGCGCCATGTCCTCATTAAAACATTCCCCAAAGTGCCCCTCCATAAAACGCCCTTGGCTCCGTGTGTAGTAGGTGCCTAATTACGCCCCCCGCCTCAGCTTCGGTCCGCGCTTGTGTGTCAATTTAACGAGCTACTTAGACATATTAGTGATTTTGTTGTACGCGGACTATCGGGAGATTTGTAGAAAACTGTGAAGCTGCCGGCGGAGAGGCCAGGCAGAGGACAGAGGTGTAGGGTTGCACACGTGTTTTGGGGAGCCACACACAAATGACCAGCTGTGGAGAAAAGTAACATTAGTTCAAGTGATTAGGTGGGAACACAAGGCCAGCCAGGTGGTGGTGGTGGTGGTGGTGGTGGTGGTGGTGGCTATTGTAGAGTATGGTGTTTCAACAAGCATCACAATCTGGAGAGGGGAGTCTGCATGCATGTTACTGGTCCAGCTTCCTCAAGTGCTTCTTTGGTAATGGGACATTTCTCCAGACCTGTTTGGTCAGGATCATGGTAAAGAGAAAGAAGATATTAAGACTATATTATATACAGAAAAAAATATAAATATAAAGAAAATATTTGCTAACCACCTCTGCTCGCTCTTGGTCTGTGAACGCGTCAGAGGCAATGTGTGCTTTATGTGAGAGACAGGACGCGAATGCATTAATTTAAACTTAAGCAGTTTTCCCCCACCAAACTCAGGTAGTGCAGCTACTAAGTCTATATCATATTAAAGGCGTTATTGCGATATACACAGATTTTTTGAGATACATATAATGCATTTGTTAATATTGAGATAATAATTTTGCAATACATTATGCATCCCTAATCTGCCAACCTCGGCCCTCCACTGTTTGAAAGGCATGTGTTACAAGAGTTTTTGACTGAAATTGCATGTGTCTCTATGTCAGCCCTATGACTAACTGGCTACTGTGTCCAGGGTGTACCCCACCTAAGGCCCATAGTTTCAGGGATAGTGTTATTATTAAATACTGGAAACCCCTGCTTAAGTAATTGTACGGTGCTCGGAATCTATGAGATAGCGCAATAAAGAGATGAGCTGTCAAAATCAGGACAGTCAGTGGTAGGCGCATTGTTGGGTGTATGGACGCGTGCTCAGAAGTGCTGGTGCAGTGGTGAGGATGGTTTAGATGTAAAAAGAAAAGCGTGCAGGAAGTTTGGTCAGATATGCCAATCCATTTATTGTAACAAAACATCAAAATGAAAATAACAAACTTACAGAGTTCACACTAGCCACGAGCACGGGTCAAAGCCGTATGCCCGGTATGCGCCACACCTGCGCCTAATTGGCACTACCTTTTACGCTTTAAGTCACTCCCAAGAGCACCCTTCAAATGGCTCCACAGTCAGTGTGGTATCTGCCCTTGGACGTGCCACCACCACACTGTAAATGTTGTCCTTACTTTAAAATCTAGTTAAGTTGCCTTAAATATGACATAATAAAGGTTTTGTGCCAAAAACCTGTCCCATAGTGTGTGTTTAAGTATCAGCTATTACTAACTGACCATTGTCTAAGTTGTACCTCACCCACCTAAAGCCCATAGTTGCGTTGAAATTTTTATACCAGGTAAAGGTCAACTACACTGTAAAAACTTTTTTTTGAAAATGTCCATGTGATTGCACCACATCACTCCAAAATTAATGCATAATTGCTGTAACTTTGTAGTGCAGTAGGCTATAATAATTTTTGATCAGTTTCCTATATTAGAAGTAAGTAAAATAGTCCGATTTTACAGTTCACTTCTCTCGGGTCATACAGTTTGTTTATGTCTGTTCCTCTCATGTGTGGTACAGGCGAGGTGCTGGGCCGGTCCACAGTGGCCCACCAGGACAACAGGCTTTCATTAGCACTCGATAATTAGGAACATATGCTCCCTGCTCCCTGCTCACACAGGCTCATGCAACAACCAACCTCAGACACTCACACTGAAGCACTCAGCATTTGTTAAACTTACTGTAGGTCAGCACATGTTAATATAAGTGTTATTTCAGCAAACACAATGACCCTGTTGCAAAAAGCTAAATACACCGAATGAACTGTCATCTGAAATATATTTACACTGTGTAAAATCATTTTTGAACTAGAGCCTTCAATGAAAATGTCAAATTTGACAAAAAATTGTGCAGTAATCATTCACACAGAAAATGTACTTAAGTAGATCAGTCCAACTAAATGATTGATCATCTGGATGTCAGGAACTTGGAACATCTGAGTTATAAAGTCGTTGTTCTGACTTCATGTGATCTCGGAAAGTCTGAACATTCAGATTTTTTTTACATTTTTGATTTTGTTTGATTACTTGTAATTGGCTCAACAAACAACTATCTTAGCATAAATGAAACACAATAAACATAAACAAACTCATTGATACATAATGGTTGGTGTTGTTTAAACTGAATATGTTGCTACTAATGGCTAATGATGCTAATGACGTCGACAGAGGTATCTCCTGACTTGTTGGTCTGACTTGACGTGGGGGTAAACAAACTTTTCTCCCCATTAGATTAGCACGTAAAAGGCAGCTAACAAGTGCTAACTTTAACACATTAATTTGGATCACTGGACCACGTCGTTGGCCTATATAGATCCGGGTTCTTATT
The DNA here is from genome assembly GCA_036025475.1 of Philypnodon macrostomus. Classification (NCBI taxonomy): domain Eukaryota; kingdom Metazoa; phylum Chordata; class Actinopteri; order Gobiiformes; family Eleotridae; genus Philypnodon; species Philypnodon macrostomus. Next base: position 5,525 of record JAVQKC010123025.1, read on the forward strand.
GTGTAAATGTAAATAAATCTTTAAGTTTGTATTAGCAGCCGTATTTGATGAGAAGACAATTCAGCAGCTTCTCTCCATTGTAATTGCAAACATAGCAATATTGGTTATTGTGCACAAGCTCTCTGTATGTGGAGCCAACTGAGCTAAACACGGCATGCCAATTTTTATTACGTTCATATGTGCTACCCATGGCTACTGTGACCAATTTCCTTATGAATATATGCTGTTCAGTTTTAGGAGGACAGTGGTTCTCATTTGTTATTCAGATATGATATGATATGATATGATAGTGATATGATATTGATATGATATTGATATGACATTGATATGATATGATATTGATATTGATATTGATATGATATGATATACATCGTTTTGGGTAATACATAGATAGCCTTTAAGCTTAGGAAACATACCTTATTGCAGCCTAAACCTGTAATGACCCTGAGTCCTGACATGACGTGATGTTGGCAGAGAAGTCAAAGTAAGAAAAGCACACAAGCCAAATGAACATGTTCAATATTTGTGATTACAGAATGATGAAAACCATGTGCGGCGGGAGGCTGGGTGTGACCCTGGATGTTGATAATTCATTTACAGATTTAATGAGATGGATGGAGGAGGCAGTGACTGTTGCCAGCTCTACAGGACTTTTTAATTACAACTTCACATCCCCTCACTGCTGACGTCTGGGGAACCAGTTAATTAAAATCCTCATTATTTTACTTTTAATTAGTTCCCCCTCTTTTTTGTTTCCTTGCACCATATGGCACTGCTCCGTGGTCAAATCAACTTAATTGAGCTAATTAAGTTGATCAGTTTAATTATTCAAAGTGCTCTGATTGGAGGGAATGACTGCCCATCCCCCCCTTCCGCCTCATCAGAATCTCTTTTTTTAACTGCCCCATTTTCACCACCATAAATGCTTTTCAATCTCTTGGCCATACACTCACTGGCCACTTTATTAGATATACATGCCCAAGTGGGTAAAGCCAGGCATTCCATTAATTAGTGGGTGGATTTTGATAAATACAGTAATACCGTTGTGCGCTTGGGCAAGACACTTCACCAACCTTGCCAACCAGTTTGCATGAGCATGTTTGTAAGATTCTTCTGGGTTGTTTTTGATCTGCTTTGAAGTTTTGAAACAGCCAGTGACTTTATTATTTTACTACATTTTGTCATCGATCCAATTTGTGAATTAATAGATCCATTTTAAAGCAGTTTTTCTATGCTTTCTTAGACCACGGGAAACTACTAAAACATGTTTACAAAATACAAATGACAGGTTTAGCTCAGTCGGGAGGTCGCGTGGCCCATATTCAAAAGGCTCGCCCCAGCGTCATGAGTTTGAATCTGCTGAATGTCACTCCCTGCTCTTCTCACTGGTTTCCTGTTGAACTACTGCCCTATCAATAAAGCCAAAAAAGAAATACATGCAAAAATGACAAATTGTTAATAGAAATATCAGTATCAAAGTTTTCACATCGCACATCTCTACTTTCAGGCCTTGACAGGTGAGTATATTCTGAAAAGATTGTTTACATTTTGAATGAACGCTGCACACAGATGGCTGTTTCTTATCTTACTCCTTCATTGACTGGTATAACAATGACATGCACATGCACTCCTTTGGCACTGACTAAATTCTATGTTTAGAGATGGACTCTTGGTTTTGCTGTGAACCAAGTGTCTATAAAAAGCTGACAGTTGTTTGTTGTTAGCTCTTTGATACATGCTCGCCTGTACACGCTGAAAGGAAATCAATTATTTACTTTGTCTGTGATCTTGAAACGCATAAGACAAATTCATTAACGCATGCAAATTAGTTTAATTGCAATTATCTCCATATCTTGATAAGGAGAGAGGGGGGCCTTCTATTCTCTCGCCATGGGGCAAGTTTCATGCCACACTCGAACTAGCCCAGCCCCATCTGCATATCACTAATTAGCTTGATGAATGCAAGAGCCAATTAGTGATGAGAGGATGAGAAGTTTCTAAAATGTTTCACTTACAGTTGGCCTTATGTGTGCACCACTGCGTCAAGGATGACTCACTCTGGGATGTTATAATGATGTACAAAATATTATGAAAGTTAGCACAAAACATAATCCATTTGAACTCTCAAATCTCACTCTAAAGAAAGTATATGTATGTATGTATGTATGTATGTATGCATGTATGTATGTATGTATGTGTGTATGTATGTATGTATGTATGTATGTATGTATGTGTGTGTGTATGTATGTATGTATGTGTGTGTGTGTATGTATGTGTGTATGTATGTATGTGTGTATGTATGTATGTAAGAGAAAGGTAGTACAAAACAATCCATATGAACTCTCAAGTCTCACTCTAAAGAAATTATATGTATGTATGGATGTATGTGTGTGTGTGTATGTATGTATGTATGTATGTGTGTATGAATGTATGTGTGTGTGTGTATGTATGTATGTGTGTGTGTATGTATGTATGTATGTATGTATGTATGTGAGAGAAAGGTAGTACAAAACAATCCATATGAACTCTCAAGTCTCACTCTAAGGAAATGATATGAATGTTTTTATGTATGTGAGAATACAATTTGATGTGTACAATGTGAAAGTAATGTTTAATGTGTAAAGTGTGTATTTTGTGTGTATGTATGTATGAGACAGTAATGTTTGTGTGTATGAGAGTAAAGTATGTATGTATTTATGTACAGTATGTATGTGAGAATAATGTTTGTGTATGAGAGTAAAGTTTGTTTGTATGTATGTAGGAGTAGACTATGTATGTGAGAGTAAAGTTTGTTTTTGAGTTACGTTAGTGTTTTTGTGTATGAGTATATGTGTGAGAGAGACTAAAGAACATGTGTATGTATGTGTGCACTCATCTCACAAACTACCGATCAAGTTTGAAAGTGAAATGATCAGCTTGAAAAGCTTTCATGCTGTTAGCTGCAACAATAAAAAGCTTGTGTCTGGAGTGCATGAGTGAAACAAATGTATTCACAAACAAACAGAGTGTATACTTCTGGTGGAATAAATCTGCATTCTCCTCAGTGCCTTTAATGATGTGTTATCACCAGCAGACTTAGTGAACTAACATTCCTCTCAACTATCCCTCCAGCGCTGAATCTCTAATAGTGTGCTGGGATCATTACATTTGATATATTTGATCATTATTTTCAACACAAATGACAATATTAAACTGTGTGCAAATGGAAATAACATCAATATGCCCAAAACACTTTGAATCATGAATATAATAACTAGGGTTGTCTTGATACTGCTATAAATTAATATTGATATCGGTGGGCTCATGCGCCACTGTCTGTCGGGTTGTGTTATAATGTCAGCCCTATAGCCCCTGCCACTCACTCGGCCATTTTCTGTCGTCAAGCAGAATTACCAACATCGGTGCTACAAAACTCTTTTAAAAGTCACAAAACCAACACGATAATTATTAGCTTTATCAGCCCTGCAGCAACACAGATGTCATCCAATTAGCCACTATAAGCCCAACTGAGTTTTGCTTTTAATCATGGGCTACATCTCAATTTCAAATATTCTAAACCCTCAGCGGACACGTCTCCACCCAATTATAATGCGTAGGAACATACATTTTTAAAAGAAAGTCTCGGAGAAACAGAGCTCATTACGGTGGATAACAATTATAAAACACAATACAGATTTGATGGGGCTTTTTTGACTTGGTGTGTCGAGTGAAAAAACCATAGGAATGCGCTCTCCCTCGCTCGTTATGAAAGAGCACTTTGAAACATTACCATTAAAAGCCTCATTGTTGCTGTGAATGTGCGGCTAATTGGACGGGCTGCTGAGTGCTCGGGCTTTGGAAAGTCTGAAAACTCACAGCTGGCTACTTGTGTGTGCCTCCGCCTGTGGGCTTCACTTAGGCGACTGATTTCTAAAGCGCACAAAACAATCTAAACTCAAAGTCAAGCTAAAATGAACCCGGATTGAATGATCTTGTAGCTTTAGTGCCAAATGGTCATGTAAAAAAAGAGCCATAGTGAGATAAAAATGATCTAAAGGGGTCATATTGTATTTTTCCCCAAGCTTTTAAAAGGTTTTGCCCATTTCTATACTTCAGATTCAAGGCCCTGCTGACCATTGGTTGGTAGGTTGGTATTAGGTAGAAAGGTGAACCCAAGCGTTTGCAGCTCCTGGAAAGGTCAGAGCCTCAGCATACAGTTTCAATAAAAATCTATTTGAAAAAAATCCAGGTGCAATCCATTTTAAGAGACGAGAAAGCAATATCATAACATGGTGGAAAGCTATAAGTATAACAGGGTCCTTTTAAATCTTTTCTGGGTTTCATAAATATAGAAAATGGAAGAAATTGTTAAAAAGGTTCAAATGTACGATCTGGCAATGTTCTATGAAGTCATCTGTCATAATTATTATGTTACTTTTGTCACTCCCCTGCTTCCACAGCAACATCAAATCAGAGTTTGTTGGTTACCACTTTGACCAATAGTAGTCAAGTATTTTAGGAAAACCTCCAGGCTCAGGGGCGTAACATTAAGCAATGCAACAAGGGCAACTACACTGGGACCCAAGAGGTAGAGGGGCCCCATCAAACCCTGTGTGTTATTTAGGTTATCAATATAAACAGAAGCTTTAGAGAGCAGATTGTCAGATATTCATTCACACACTGGTGGTGATGGAAGCATGGCGGCCATTGTGTGCCTATGGCCCCTCCAACCACCACCAAACACCAATCACACAACCACATTCATATGCATACATAGGAAATATAGGTTAAGTGTCTTGCCCAGGGACTGTATATGCTCAGGTGGGGACTCAAACTATCCATGCCTATCCACTTCACCACTCCTGAACACAGGAACAACTGAGATGCACAGTGTAGTAAATATTTCAAGTTGAATATGCAAGAAAATGTGAACTTACTGAAAGAACAGACTTTTGGAGGCCCTTTCATAAGATTAGCACTGGGGCCCCTCATTACTATGTTACGCCACTGTCCGGACTACAGCATTAAAATGCATACGTATCCAGTACTGTCTGCTTGGTAGCCACATGAGAAACTCCCTGGTTCTTAATTGGAGCAGCTCACCAGATTAGGGCTCATTAGGTGCAGCTCTGGAGTGCAGCTGAAGCCCAGGCAGGCCTCCAGCACGTCCCACTTTAATTGCCTCTGTAATGGGCTCGGCTCAGGCCTTTGAAACCCCATTCCTGCGGGTAATCAGCCATGTTTGTCTGAGAAGCACAAGTGTTTCTTCTGACCCAACCCTCCACAGTCTGGAGCTGCTATCCACTCTCCCTCTAGCTTCAACCAAGTGACCTCCGTAATCACATGAGTCAGTTCTTACGAGTTCAGCTGATGAGCTTTCCCACATACTCTAAAGCTGGAATAGGAATGAGTGTTCTCAATTTTTTGTCCAATATCATAAAACTAAATAAATAAAACTAAATAGATGTAAAAAACGGTTTGTCTTGTAGGTGATTCTTGAAAGTTTATCAGTTAATATTTTAGTCTTCTTTTAGGTTTAAAAAGTGATGTGAACTGAATCAGAAATGGCAAATCTAATCACAAGATAGTTTTTTCAAAATCAGCCATATTTTATCCACGTTTTTCTAAGATTGTGCAGCCAGTATTAGTTGGAACAATACAGTGGAGAAATAATTGAAAATTGAATCGCAATATTGCTTAAAAAAAGCAATTCGATTTTTTTCCACAAAATTGTTCAGCCCTAGTTGTACATATTTTGGTATTTTTAGAAACTCTTACAAACTGAAAACTAAAAATGTCAAGAATGTAACTGTCTAATTTGTCAAGTGCTAGATATGCTCATGATTCCCCTGATTACAAGCGGCAATATTTTTTGTCTGTTCCGTAGAAATGCAATAATTGAAGTAAAATACTATGTGAGGGAGATGAGCCGAAATGAGCTCACATATCATCATGAGTTTTGGGTCGTGACCGGAAAAAAATAATTTTTTTAAAATTCCTTCGCATTAAGCTGGAGACACACTACACGATTTTCGTCTGCTCCCACCCAGTTTTCCCGCCTTGAGTCCACACTACACAAGCACGTCCAGAATCAGATTTAAAATTCAAGCACGTTGGATTGACTGTGACTATCTCTCCGTCACACATACACACTTTTGAGTTTTTAATCCCTACACACTTACTGGTTTAAGCTGTTACTACCAGAGATGACTGGTAAAGACTTGCCACACTTGTAAATCATAGTAAGATCAAGCAAATAATTGTGTAGTCTGTCCCCAGCTTTGGAGACAGGGTGAGAGGCTTGGTCACCCGGAAGAAGCTCGAAGTAGAGCCACTCCACATCAAGAGGAGTCAGCGGAGGTGGACCAGAGATGTGGCGAGTATACCCCACAGGGAGAATGCCTCGAAGTTGATCTAGGACACACTAGAGCAGGGGTGTCCAAACTCTTCACTGAGGGCCACATTGTCAAAAATGAATACCAAAGAGGGCCACTCTCTGAGGTGACCGATTTTGCTTCACCAAAAGTCCTCTTCAGTTGGATCTGTTTTCTGGACACATATCTTCTGGAAGTTTTTTTTTACTTAGTGTCCCTCTATATAATAACCCCAGAGAAAAGTGGAAGGATCTCTTGTTGCACATTGAATGCTGTCTTCTAGTTGGATTATGTAAAGTCACAGGCAGTAAAAATACAATTTGGGCCAATTGAGAGGTAAACTTGAGGGCAACAAAAAATTGATCTGCGGGCCACATTTGGCCCCCGGACACCCCATGCACTAGAGTGATGTTCTAGAAACACTTCATGATTCATCTTGCGTTATAGGAAGTGTCTGGGGAGTGGGAAGTCTGGGCATCTGTGGCTCAATAGGTGTAGAAAAGAGTGTGGAAATATTGTGTCAGCAAGATTGTGATCCATTGGTGATTGATTTTATTTAAGGCAAACAAACAGAGTTACAAATGCTGCCTGTCGTGACTGTAGACCTGTCTGTCACATGTCTAAATCTAGTTTACACAAATATTCACTGTACACTGTTTCTGGTCCTTCAGCACTAATGACCAGTTTTTGAACAAAATATGAACACCAGAATCATGCACAATGTGATGTAAAGCACAGTGAAAAATAATACATGTTCAGTTTTCTCTGGGTAAATGTTAGGAAATGTCTCGAAGATTGAACCCACACACAAGTCAGTCCTATGTCTGACCAGACTGGTTTGCCTCCCGTTTAACCATATTCTCAATGTTGTGGGATTGTAGTTTTTCCATTATGATGCAAATCTTTGAGTCTCTGTTTCACTATGAATAATTCCTCCTTTGCACCACTAGTTCCATGTCCAATATTGGGTGAAGAGGTACACATATACAGTATATGTGTCCAGACAGGAGGATATGGGAGGAAGGCACATTTGGTTTTTGACCCTCTTGAACTTCAGCAGACCTGCAACAGTGAAACAATATGTTATTTATTATTATATTATTATATGCACACTGCAAATACCATGTGTAACTAGGCCTGTGGTGTATGTCGGCGAAACGGCCCATACGTCTGCTACAACTGTCCCCAACGGGCACCTTAATCAGACATTGTGTGATTTCAAAGGGTTTTGATATTGTTAACGAGCAAATAAGAGGCCCCGCCCCAAACCATGACAAACATGGGAAGGGTCTATTTTACTTTTTTGATTTGTCTGGATATTTGTGAAGAATGATTTTGCCAAATTTTGTAAAATTCCCTAAAACTATATACTTCTTTCAGTCTATTGGGGGCACTATAGAGATAACTGCCATTATATTAGTCAGATGTGTTCAGGGCCGGGGGGTCATTAGGTATTTCTAATCGAAGATGTACCAAACTCAATCCAGTTCTGCATCTTCATGATATGTACCTGTGTGCAACAGTTGAAAAAGATCCAGCAAAGACTTTTTGAGTTATACGTTCACAGCTAGGATCTGCGGACGCGGACGAACACCGACGTGATTCCATAATGTCGTGTCGGCGACACGCTGTTTTCGCCGATATAATAAAGATGGTATTGTTACTTTTCCTCCCCTATCCAGTGATCTCCTAACCGTAGTACAGAGGCTGAACAGGAGATAGTAGTTGAACTGCACAAACTTTATTTGGCCCACAGAATACAGAGCAAACAGGAGCGTGACCGCACTTCAAGCGTCTACCGACAGAAGAGAGAGAGAGAGCGCACGTAGCGCACGGATCTGGTACTACAGCACATAAGACATCCCACAATGCAACATTCTTAAAGGGCCAGGCTAGGCTGGTAACACTGTCCACCAGACTATTCACACTACCCAAGAGCCAGCTGAGTGTGACCAGTGTGGAAAGACGTTTAGGGCGAAACACTTACTCTCATCTCATCAGCGCATTCACAGAGGGAAGCTATTAATTTGTGACCAGTGTGATAAGGCTTTTAGTACATCAAGGAATCTCGCCATACACTACCGAAGTCACAACGGAGAAAAACCATACGTCTGTGATGTCTGTGGGAAGAATTTTACTCGATTAAGCACACTTAAAACACACACACAAAAATTCCACACTTGACAGAAGCAACTTCATTAGAAAGTTCTAGGTGTATTGTTACATTTACCAACCAGTTATCAAAGTATAGCATTAAAGTGCAAATGACAGGGTTTCATGTTTTTGTCATTTTTATGTTGTTTGATGTGATATTATCTGTGTTATGTAAAAATGACAGTTTTAAGTATCAGTTTGTAAAGAAAGAGATGGAAATTTAAGCTGTGTTTGAAAATAAACAGCTAAAATAAAACAAATAAAAATGTGTTTGTGAAATGAGTGGTCTAATGGTGCGTTCCAGTTTCAGTCGGGATTTCCGAGTTTTGAGTTGTAACTTGATGTCAGAATTCCTACTCGGGAACTCAGGCCCATATGCTGTATTTTATCGGAAGAGGTTCTACTGATACCAAGTTAAAGTACACCCCTTTTTTGTAGTAATTCACTAAAAGAAAAATATATGAAATACAATAAAAACATGTATTAAGATGCTAAGGTTAGAAATTTCTGGCAACTGAAAACACTATTTGGCTAGTAACTTCTCAAAAAGGGACTAGCAACAGTGGCCAGTGAGCAAAAAAAGTTAAGCCCTGTATAGTAAATCGTCTAAACCCCTATGGTAAACTAACACGAGCCGAGGACAGGGGGAGCATGTGACCTGCACTTTACTTTAGCGGTGCATCAGAGTATCCAAAGAGCGCCATCATGAGTGAGGGTGAGACATCAACAACAAAACGAAACGTGACGGGTCTGCCCAAGTGTGTCTATCTGCGGACTGGATCCACTACCAGGTTACGCATCCTCCTTACTGCGGCCTCTGCCAGGTTAATGCTTCTGGGTTGTGTTGTTAAGAGACCCCTGCTCCCTTTTGGTTAACAAAATACTAACCTGAATGCTGTGCTAGTATTGGCTTTGGGGAGGGAAGGTTGCTCCAAAACTTCTGATTGGAGTGTGCTCTATATATAAGTCCGGTCCCACTGATTCATAGCTTGGGTGAGAAGTGGGCCTTCCCAAATAAACTAGTATACATTGTAATCAGTTAGTTTTGTCAGTTAATTATTTCAAAATCATTTTACAGTCAATGGTTGACAACTAGGCCTGCAAGGTGTATATTGGCGAAACTGCCCTGAACACATCTGAATAATATGATGGCAGTTACCTCTATAGCGCCCCCTATAGACTGAAAGAAGAATGTAGTTTTATTAGTGTATTTGTCATGGTTAATTAATTGCTCGTTAACCATATAAAATCCCTTAGATATCATGCAAACAATGTCTGATTAAGGTGCCCGTTGGTGACATAACATTTGGGGCAGATATGGGGCTGTTTCACCGATATACACCTTTCTAAAACTTTCCCCTCCAAGTATCACCTCAGAATGTTTTACTTCACTTCAAATCCAAGACGCATTGCAACGATACTGAAAAGAGTCTGTTCTAGGACTATCCCTGGACTAAAAGCTAGTACCAGTCCATGTGCATGAGTGGAACCTATACCACAGTTTGAGAACCAACTTGCCAAGTATTTGTTTGTTTAATTCAAAACAAAGATTATTATTATCGGTCATGTGGTTTTCTTCCATTCACAGAGCTACAATTGTGTACTATAAAACTAGCTTTGTTCAGACCGCACACCAAACGAGTGCATGTAGTGAATGTTGATGAGGACTTTGCAGAATTGGACAAAAGGTGTATTAAAGTAAAACAGCTGACACAACAGGTAATGGTTTATCAGTGCGACAACGAGTCTTTATGAGTGGCAGTTTCTACAGGCGCCCAGACAGAAAGCAGATGGAGGCAAAACATGTTTACTGTTTGAGGTTGAGAAGAGGGGGAAATAGACTTAGAAAATAGAGCTTAACCACATTAAATATTCTCTTCACACAAATTGCACATGTACACAGTCTTATCATAAAAACACTGCCATCTGGAGCTGTGTCTCTTCATCCATTTTTTACTTTGACATTGTATCATTGTATATTGTAATAGTTTTTTTTTTGTTTTATAGTAGCATACAGCTTGAGTGATGAAATTGTAATTGGTAAATGGCTATACAAGAAATAAGTGATTTCATAGGTACAACAGTCCTCAACAGGTAAAGTGCTCTCCACACTGAGTTTTGTCTCGTTTTTTATGCCAGAGCCTAATTTTGAATAGAAGTTGATTTTCACGGTGCTAGAACTACACTACATTACAAAAAGAAAATATAAAACCTGAAAAAACATATGGCAAGGAAGTTGACTATTGGGGCACATATCTAATAAACTGGTTAAAATCACAGGACAAGTGTATAATAAATGTATAGGCAACACAAGGGTTAAAACAGCCTGCAAATGATACTGACACCCAGATACCAAGTACGGAATAATGCAGAAATATACATCACTAAAGCCAGGTAAATCAGGTCTAAACCAGGACTAGAACTAAACCAGGTCTAAGGTGTGTTAAAACCAATGACCACAGAAGTTTCAAGCAAATGGCCAAGCAATTCTTGTGGCACCAACACATAGTAAAAAAACGATGATGAGGCTTCAGTGTCTATAATGTAATCTATAGTTTTGACTGCTGAGAGGTATATTTAGAGCAACTATAGCCTATTCAGAGTACTTTTTTTGTAATTCAAAATATTGATTTAAAAATACTAGATTAACGTAGTTAAAACACAGTATTTAATATATAGGAGTACTTGTACTGTTTATTTAGTCATGTTCACTTTGGACTTAAAATAATCAGAGCTGAGGCTTGTGTAACATCATCTGGGAGGCATCCAGATTTTTGCTGCATAAAACTGATATGCTGCTCCACCGTATAGCTCTATCTCTGGGCAGAAAGCCTATATCCCAGATGTCCTCAGGGTACAACAACTAGGTATTATGGCATTAGCATGTAAGAGATGTATGTAAGATATATATAGCTGTGAATACTTCAACACTATAACAATGCTGTTTTAAAGTGTTATTACTGGAATTAATTATTCTTCAACTAATGTCTGAGAGCCAAGTGGGCAGATAATCATTTTATCATGATAATTGCCAGGTCTAAACTATGCTAATTTCCAAATTGTGCTAAAACCTGGATAAACGAGAAAGAGCCAATGTTCCCCAGCTGTGCTACAGTTTGAGACGCATGTGGTATTCTGTTGTAGAAGATTCATTTGACTTGATGTTCCTATGTTATTGTTTGCTTTATGATTAGCAAAACTTGTACACTTGAGCTTTTATTTTGATTGGATTTTAGGTTACTGGGCTAGTTAAATCAGCCTTTGGTGTGAATCTGTAGTGCTGTGGAATAAGGAATTATATTGTTTCAACTATTGAGAAATACAGTATAATGGCTTGGAGTCTCAGTGGATAGAGCCCTGAACGAAAAGGCACATTTGCACATAAAATGGCACACTTCAGTTTATATCTCAGGAACAGTATTATAAGTTTGGCAGATGTTGTCTTAGAAGGACCTTTATGCCTCAAGTCAGTGAGATTATTTCAATACATTTTAGACTTAGATTGTAGTTATTTTTTTAACACAGTCAAACTACTATTTAAAGCCTAAACCAGGGGCAAACCAGAAATAAACCATTACTAAACTACAATTAATCAAGTACAAAAACAGTTTTGGTCCCAGATATTATTCTTTTATGGCTCTAATTGGCCTTAAAGTAAAGGAGTTCAAGTATCTCGGGTTCTTGTTCACGAGTGAGGGAAGGATGGAATGTGAGATTGACAGGTGGATCGGTGCAGCCTCTGCAGTGATGTGGTGTGTGTGTACCGGACCGTTGTGTTGATGTGCTCGGTGTACCGGACCGTTGTGGTGATGTGGTCGGTGTACCAGACCGTTGTGGTGATGTGGAGGAGTTCAGAGTAGAGCCGCTGCTCCTTCACATCGAGAGGAGCCAGCTGAGGTGGCTCAGGCATCTGTTTCGGATGCCCCCTGGACGCCTTCCTCGGGAGGTGTTCTGGGCATGTCCCACTGGGAGGAGACCTAGGACACGCTGGAGGGATTATATCTCTCGGCTGGCCTGGGAACGCCTTGGAGTCCCCCCGGAAGAGCTGGGGGAAGGGTCTGGGAAAGGGGAAGTCTGGGCTTAGACTGCTGCCTCCAATAAGCGGAAGAAGGTGGATGGATGGCTCTAATTGGACAAAAATATGTGCTCTTTTCATTTGAGATGGCTATTGCATTTGCTAATATCACTAAGTATTTCTCCAGCTGAACTCACTGTATTGTGAGTCTCTGGCTGGCTTTACAGTTTAGGTCAAGTGTCCTATCTATCACATGTACAAAGACATTAGAGTGTGAAAGAAATGCTCACCTCTTTGCTTTGCTGCTTATTCGGGCCAGTGACCAGCTGGGGCACAATATGTGTGTGAGCCTGTCTGTATGAGTGATTGTGAAAGTAAAATTACAACAACATTTACCTGTGGAGAGGCTCTCATGGTGCTGCTCTGTTGATAACTATTATTTCAGGTCCAAAGAATATATTTCACAGGTGGTCTGTTATATGCCAATATTATGTCTGCCAATAAATGTCAACAAACACACCATTTCGTTAGACGTTTTTGGAGGAAGCTGAAGGAAACCAAAGGGCAGTTGACAGTACAACAAAATACACAAATATTGTACATTGTCTTAGCTTAGAGGGAAAGTGTAGTGTGACTAAGTGGCATGATCTCACTAAGTGGAGTTGGCATGTCCTTCTTGTGTTGCCTTGGGTACTCTCCAACATTTATTAACTAGCAATTTTAGAAATTGCCATTGTATTTTGGTCTATATCACTGTATCAGCCCTGCAGCTAACTGAGCATTGTTCAGGATGTATCCCACCTAAGGCCCATAGTTGCAGGGTAGGCCGTAATCAACCCCAAATTCCTATGGCAGTACGTAAAAGATGAATGAATTCTAAACTAAATGTGTTTCACTCACTCACGCACTTTAGCTTCAAGTCATCCAATCTTCATAATCAAGAATCTCTAGCTCGAAACGTGTCTTTTCTTAGATGACTATTATTGAAGTCATTTTTTTAATCCCGGGAAAGCCTCTTATCAACATTTATACATTTTAATACCCCCACTGTTTCACAATCTCACACTTACTGTTCATGCTGTTCCCTCTATAAGCCAATTATTAGAGCAAAAGTTATTCTTCCCGGGGACGTGTTATGTTGAGGTTTTTTTTCACTGATGCACACTGTATTGTTTTTTGGCAGGATCCCTCCCAACATCAGAGACATAGTGTATTGTACCGGGGTCAGTTTGATGGATGAGGATGTGTGGGAGTTTATCTGGATGAAGTTTCACTCGTCTGGAGCTGTTTCAGAAAAGAAGATCCTGCTCGAGGCTCTGACCTGCTCTGACAACACCTTCCTCCTGAACAGGTAGAGTAATGTGTGGAAGCCCCAGTTATTAAAAGGGACCTATATGCTAATGCGGCATTATAAATGTTGTAATGTTGTTTCTCTACTTTTTAAACACACCTGGAGTAGTAATCCGTAATATGTTTCATTGACACATATTTGAGTAATTCTGTATGCTGAGGAGCTGATCTACTTAGGAGCTGAAAACACATGATATGACCTTTTGTAATGTTTAGTATGATTCTGTAGTCCATAATGGTTCAGATTTTTGGCGTATAGCAGCATAGTAAAAGATTTATTTAGAAGTTAACCTACTAACAGCCCATTTAACACTACCATAATAATAATAATGTATATGGCAACTAATGTTTGATCATCGGCGTCACCATGTTGTTTACAAGCAAACCTCAAACCCGCCCACAACACCATTGTCTTACTAGTGACTACAATATGCACACATTATAGCCAATATACTGCACTAGGAAGGCAACAGATGTTAGACAGAACTAGATTTTTTTTTTCCTACACCTTTTTCCCAGCTTGACTTCATGTATAATATGTATTTTGTATAAGTACTGTTATCGATATAGACTCCACCTAGATGACTGACAGGCATATATAATAGATGCGCACCACTGACGCTCAAACAGATTGTGAATTAAAGGAAGGCTGCAGTCTAACTGTTGCCTGGGGCTGTACATGCACATCGCTCTAGCCCCAAGTGAGAGTGTATACTGAGCCCATTTGCTGCATAGTTGGGATGAGGATCTATTTTCTCACCCATTTGCAGGGACTTCTTTAACAAAATCAGTCATGATCTCTACAGTGTACATGTATATCTGTAAAGTTGTCTGTTGATACTCTTTGAGGTTCAGGTGAGGGTGTCTTGTGACAGGGGTCTATTTTATCACCAGCTAAGTGCCCGCTATCTCTTCTTCAGCAAAAAGTGGGGGATAGATGTCTGGCACGCTCAAACAGTGAGACTGTGCGTCTGTGCTAGAAAGAGCAAAGATGATATCGATTTTGCAACCCCAGTAAACTGTCCTTTATGTGAGGGGTGCTGCATGTTCAGATAGCTGTTATCACACACTCTCACGTACGCACACACAAATCAAAAACCACACTGCAAAACCCTGATTGGTCACACAGGAAATGGTTTCGGCACAGAGGGATTGTGGGTAAAGAGAGAGAAAATTGATTTTGGGCTATAATGAAAAGACAGGAGCTACAAACAACACAGTTTTACACACTGCAGAATGACAAGAACTAAAAAAAACATAACATCTACAGGCATCAAAAAAATGCATTTATTTATGTATTCATAAAAGTGATCATCCTGGATGTTCACAGATGTTGACCACATTCTCAACAAAGGCCGCAAAACAGTAACACTATGCTAAAGTTAAACAATTTAGAAGTGGATTAACACATAATCTGTAATAATTCTTCAATAAGTCTTGGCTTCAATGCTGTTTACAAATTGGGTGCATTCGGAAAGGAATTGTTGGCAAGAAAACAGCAATAGTAAAGATTGAATCTGTATTACATTTGAGTGTGGCCTTGTAAGATACACATTGTTTTTAGTGTTTAAGTGCACTAAAGGAAATTAGTACTTAACAATTGTTAGGTAGTTCAATATAGTCTGGTTCATGCTCAAACTATCACGGTATCACGGTAAAACATGTACAGAAGTAAAGTAACTATAATACTGAACTCTGTGGTCATGTTTGTTGTTTTTGTGTCCATAGGTTACTGAACCTGTCTTTGATCTCTGACCTGGTCCCAGAGCAGGATGTGATAGATGTGATTATTCACGTCGGCAGAAATCCACAGGGTCGAAATCTGGCCTGGAAGTACTTCAGGGAAAAGTGGGACATCCTCAACGCCCGGTCAGGCCAATATTTACTCATCTGCCAATGTCAATTATCAGATGTACTTATTTGTTAAGACTAATGTAATGACTCTGTATGTTCAGATATGGAGAGGCCTTGTTCATGAATTCAAAGCTGATTGGTGGAGTCACAGAGTTCCTGAACACAGATAAAGAACTAAATGAGGTACACAAAGTCAAGCTATTGATATGACATTTTGTTGTTGTTTTGTTGTTGTTGTTTGTTGTTGTTTTTGTTGTTTTTTAATGTTGTTTTTTGTGCTGTATTTATTTATTTATTTTATTTATTTTTGTTTTTTAATTTTAATTTTAATTCTGTGTGAAATGTATCAACATAATCATTCTTTGGTCGATACAAAAGTTAGTAGTGTGAGTATTTAGTGCAGGTGTTTTTATTTAACCTGATTACACTTAAAGGTTTAAATAATGGTACAACTTAAATTG
The DNA here is from genome assembly GCA_036025475.1 of Philypnodon macrostomus. Lineage (NCBI taxonomy): Eukaryota > Metazoa > Chordata > Actinopteri > Gobiiformes > Eleotridae > Philypnodon > Philypnodon macrostomus. The sequence goes on from JAVQKC010123025.1 coordinate 21,712, forward strand.
TGATGATGGTTTGACAACAGAAAAGAGACAGGAAATAGGAATATAGTTTTATAGTATTACAGTGAGCTGAAGAGATGGATTTCTCTCTCGCTCCACTGAAGCTGACAAACTTGGAGCAAAAGTTTCCTTGTATTCCACATTCATTCTTTTCTACAAAGTTGATCCTTTTGTGGTAATACCTCACTTCACATGACTGCAGCTGTAAAGACGTAATTTAAGACAAAGTTTGGTTAAGTAACTCAACTTTCACGCTGAAACTTTATGATTGATGTGATAGTCCAGGTGTGTGAATTCAATATGTTTTATTTCCTCTACAGTATATATAGATAAAGGAGTGTGTTATAAAAGAGACTAAGTAACTTAAATAGTACTTGCTTTCTATTAGTCAGTTGGTCAAATGTGCACCCCCTTTATTTGAAAGCCCCATAGCCTAATAAAGTGGCCACCCGTGTGATTCTCTGCTATAAGGTTTGACATTTTGTTTAACTCTCTTTCCCCAATAGATCAGTTAAATCTAAAATACCCAGAGACCCATCTGGCACTATGAACCATGCCATTTTCCCCAATCTAATGTTCATGTTGACCTTCATAGGTTTGCTGTCATGGTAACTAGAGTTTATGTGGTATATGTAAAAACCTTGAAAAACCTTTTTATCAGTCATATAGCGTTGTCCTTCTTCCCTTCAGTTGACATACTGTAAATCAAAACAATGAGATAACTATTTGTTAATCTCTACATGCATTGTTGAATTTCTAACAAAGTTCGTCTTTTTGCAGTTAAAAGAGTTCATCCAAACAAGTGGTGTGGGGGCAGGACCTGCGTTGCCCCGGGCGCTTGAGATCGTCGAGGGCAACGTCCGCTGGCACCGTCTCCACCGGCGACAGTTTTATCAGTGGCTACGCAAACCTCAGAACTCTGCACTCAATGGTTAACCCTCAGCAGACAAACTGATACATGACTGCTAATGAACTATATACATGCAGCCATACAAAACAAGAAAAATGCAAACTGATTTTACTATATTTTTTGAGACATCTGTTCAGTTGAATTGTGAAGTCTTTATTACGTGACTGCTAAGCTCTGATGGCTGGAGACGTGGATGAAACTTTACCAAACTTTAATCAACCAATGAACCAAAACCCAACTAGTTTACATGTAAAACAAAACAGATGCACCATATATTGCATAAGTAATAATAATGATCCCTCTTTATTACTGTGAAGAGTCTGTTGTTTTCTTTGTATTCTTTGTACATGCTTGCACAGTTGAGGAGGTGGTGTTAGGCTGTTTGTTACATGACTGTACTTCTACATGCTACTGAATCCTACACACTGGCTCCCATTTACAGTATTTATTTACATGAAAAAGACAAACATGAAAATAAATATGTAGTATGATGTGATTTACAGATACAGTTTGACAAAACAGTGAACTATACAGTAAAGTTCAAATAGCATTTAGTAAAAGTGAGTGAAATTGTCTCTGGCTGCCTATAGTGTGATTTTTAAGGCCTTCTGACCCTGGGTTATGAGGTACGTGACATTGTAATGAACCTGCACCAAGATCAGGGATGGCACATCACCAGAAAGAATGTTCCTTCAAGAAATAGCACAATTTCATTTTGTATGTTGTTGTATTTTCATTGGGTACATTTATTTAAGCTTTTAGAAATCCCATATTGTTAAAATACTTTGAAGGTTATTTTGAAGTTGCTGTATTTGCAGCAGACAGCAGGTCTGTGCTTAGATTTTGAAGAGCTCTGTGGTTAACATTACATGTGCTTTGTGTGCTGCGTCCAAAGAGACAGATTCAGATTTATTCAAAGCCTGCTGTAGCCCTGAGCAGTTTGGAGAAGCTGGAGCACAGCTGTGAGACCCATGTTTAATGTTGCACTATTGAATTACTTCAAATGTAATTGGAGCCAAGTGCATTTAGGTCATAAATTGAGGCAGACGTTGAACTTGAGGAAGAAAAATATACTATTTGTTTACATAATATAAAACATCTTGACATGTCATATTTGCTTATACTTCCTCCATTCAGCTGAATTGTAATTTTAAGAAAAGCAAAGCAAATATGTAGGCGCTGCCCTTGGTTGCTACAACACACACTTTCATGAAACTCAAGCAGGGTCTGCAGTATTTATTTCTGAGAAACTAGTGCAGAGTGGACAATGAGAATCCGTCAAACTAAATCATTAAGCACAGGTCTCTGACATATTAGAGAGGTTTAACATTGCCGTTTTCAGAAACCAGTAAGTTACCGACTGAGCTGCTATTACCAAGACAAACTATTTTGACCAAATATATTTCACATTTTTAAAAGGCAGGAATGTGAATGCCCCATAAAAGTGTATAATTAAATCAAACATCTGTTCATGGAAAAGCACAAAACCAGAGTGTTTGGGGAAAAATTAAACATTAAACATGGCATTAGTTCCCCATCGTTTGTCCCGGGTGACAGCAAGTGAATGGGCTTTATGTCTGTTGGAAATATGTGTGTGTCGTTATTGCTGAGACAAAGCTTTTCAAATGAAAACTGTTCGTTAATGAAGAGGCTATAAATAACCGTCCGAGTGGAGCACTTCATTGGTGGGGGGCTTTCCGGCTTTTTTTTTGGATAAACTGTACTTTTTTTTTTAACTCTCTCTAGCACGATGAAAATCTACAGTGCGATGGGAAAACTTGGCAAGGCGGCAAAATTCACAGAGCAGCGGAGTGAAAAAATAGATGGTTTTATAATTCAGCTGGAGTCTGACATGCTGTCTATTCTTCTTCGGTGGACACACATTTGTGGACGCAAAATGTACAGCCAAATGTTCATCTGCAGCCATATATTTACAATTATAGACAGAAGAAATACACTCCAATAGGCCAGACATAAAATGGAGTCTTACAAGATGGATTAAAGGAGTGGGAGAAGGAGACACAAAAGGCCCTCTCACTTCTCTGGAGATGTGACCTTTGGATAAAGGAAAATACTGTAAATGGACATGATGAATCAAAATACACCTTAAATGAGTGCTGCGTGTCAAACTTTGTCCTATAGACTTTTTTTCTGGTAATTCCTGGCTTTGATGTTAACAATTGAGCCATATATGAACTAATGGGCCTGCCTGCTTCTATACACTGTGTGGTCTGTGGTATGTGTGTGTTTGAGAGTGTGTGTTTGTGAGTGTGTGCGTGCGTGCATGATGAAGAAGATACAGCAGTGGAGTCGTCATGACGATTAAATGAGGATAATTATAATCATTGTTATAATGAGCCTGCAGATGATGGCGGTGATGGTGGCCAAGTTGTAAATGTAATTGTAAATGATGTGAAAAAAAGCAAATTAATATTATTATGTGACGCTAATGACCTTGTCCTTTCAGGGAAATTTGGTTTACAAATAGACCACACCACACGTTTCAAAATATGTTAATCAAACATTCTCGAAAAGGTCAAAGTTGGGTTTTATGTTATGGTTAAAGTGGAGTATATTCATAAAGGTCATGGCTAAATGGTGATGAAGTGATTTTGGACCAAATGACTTACTGTCTGCACTGCTGTGTTTTCAGTGTTTTCTCATAAGATATTAAAATGGTTAACCTTGTGTCTCTTTTATTTTGTTACGTCACTAAAAGGAAGTATGCAAAACAGACATATAAGCACAAGCGTAGTCTTTTGAGGGTGCTAAATGACTCTAACTCCGCCACTCATCCATCAAACCTAGGCACACATGTTTATTAATGTGAAAGCTGTGAATCAAGGGATTTCTACAAAGGCAGATGCATTATAAAAACTACCTTGAGCTAGTCAAAAGTTAAAGTTTAACCCTTACGGAAGCTAACTTATATGTAAAACGGAAGCTTCAGAGTCCACCAATCCTGCTTTTTAAGTGAAAATGCTGCCACCTCAAAATGCTACTACAGTAAAGTTAAGCACCTTAAGTCTTCCAAGGTCTCATATAAGCATTTGAAGCTTTGCCACCATGTTGTCCCATCACCACCTCAACAACAGAACTATCACTCTTCAACAGCAAATGGACTCCAGATTTTTCTTATCTATCCCCACCAGTCAATAGGCCCCGGAAGGAGATCTGCTGTATAAATCCTCCGACCATACATACCACAATAGCTCTCCCTGTGGCCTAAATACCAAACATTTTCTAACTAATAAATTGAGCAGTGCATGTTCTTTCTAAGTAGAGTTTGTCCTGGTGTTACTGTGGGCTATCTCCCTCCCACTGTCCAAAGACATGCATGTGTTAGGATTGACTGTAATTTCACTATAAAGTAAATTAACGTGATAGTATATGGTTGTCCTTGTAGGTCTCTGTCAGCCCTGCGACTAACTGGCCATTGTCTTGTGACTTGGTGTTTGTGGTACTGGTCAGCCTCTATCAAAAACAAAAGGATTTTAACCATGAACCAGCAGCTTTGTGTCACTGTCAGACGTGACTCGGCACATCATCTCCGTGATGAATAACTCCAGTGTGTGTCCCAGGTTATCATGGAAAATCAGAGCGCACTTCTATGTATGTGTGTCTGTGTGTGTGTGTGTTGTGTATTTTCAGTGTGTTTGTGCCTGTGCTGAGATAAATGGAGCTGGGAAAGAAAGTGACAGATAGAAAAATGAGCCAACGTGAGCATAGAGAGAGAAAAGATAGAAGAGTGGTTTTATGAATGGGGAGTAGGTGGGCCAGTTTACACCACAACTAAATTAAATCTGCTGTGTTCCCACTCAAATGAACGTGAACCTCCGAGGGACGCGCTTCTGTGACAAATGGATAACGGGACAAAAAAGAAAACTCACAAAATTTGCATTGGCATTTTAAAGTGTAAAAATGAGGATGAAAAATGGTGGGGATCTTAGCTGGCAGATTGCGAGAAGGACACTGGTCTCAAGGAGGTGTAGGAGGATGAAGCAGTTATACTTCAAATGGACTGAGGAATCCATTTTAGATAACACACACTCACACCCACAGTTTAATGGGGGACATTGGGAGGGAAAACCAGCCATTAATTTTCTGATAACATATAATCCAAGCTTACTGCAGTAACAACTTCACTATAACCACATGTAAAGTATATGATCAGGTGAAGCCAATGCATGGTAAGAATACATTCATTTTTCACTTATTAGGGGTGTAGATGAGTGATGCCTATTTCAGCAACCATGGGTCTTCTGAGGGGTATACCCTGGATAATGGGCAGAGCTCACACATTAATTCTTCACTAGGTACACTTTCTAGTATCACAGTTTTGCCTTTCTGCGTGATGGGAGGAAGAATAGACATGCCAACTCTGCTCTGCAAAATTATAGAGAATCAACTCCTGAACCTCTTTTCTGAAAGGCGAGAGAGCTAAACCCTTAGCCACAGTACACCCTTGGCTAGCAGCAAGCTATATTGATTTACTTTTTTTGAGGAGCGGGTTTCTTTTGATTGTTTCGCGCACATTTCAACAGTTAAGACAGAACAGCTTTCGGTGGAATTTGGTACCTTTTTCCTGCTTAGAAACTTCTGTTTAAGTGCCAAAATATTTCTGCTTAGGAGTTAGGATTAGGATTATTCTTCTGACAGTGCTAAAACGTGCCATGCATCTTTTACTCCAAGTCATTTCCCTAATTTACTGTACCACACTGTCTCCTTCTGTCTCGTTTCATCTTTAGCTCGGTTTGTCAGATCACCTCATATTTTTAATCCACCTTTTTCTTACCTTCCACTGGTTCATTTCAATATGAATGAAGCTCAGGCTGATTTAGCTCCCTGTGAAACACTCTACTAAATATTCATTTGGATGCATATGTCTCCAAACTGAATTAATTTGATTCCCACCATTGTCTGTATGTGAACTAACAAGCATAAATAGACAAAAGGACATCAGTTTACAATGACCAGCAGTAATGTCATGACCACCTCCAGATATGCTATAGATTGGAATCATTAATGTAAGCAGCAGATCTTCAGACTGTGGATGGTGAGGTGATAAAGCTCTTGTTTGACCGAATTAACTATTTTTATCAAGATTGATGAATTTGAGGAGTTTTGTTTGCTCAGATTAGGTCCATGTCCGTTAAAGGCCCTCTCTATACCTGCTGGTTCACTTTCCTCCCGCTCCAGTACCAACAATGAGAAGTAGTTTGAAACCAAGCTTTTTCAGTTCTTGAGAAGATCATTGTCTCAGCATACAGTATAACTCAAATGTGTGAACATCAAATCCCAATTTGTGTTTTACCACTTTGACCAGGTTTTTGAGTAATCAGAACGTGTAACTCTGATTTGATGTTGCTGTGGAGGCCAGGGGACGGAATAAAGGCATGTTCTTTTTTTTTAAACTCTCAAAATTGTGTTTTCTTCCAAACGTTCTCCGTAAACTGCAGTTTTGATTCATATGTTTTTTCTCAAGTGAAATGTATTGTATTGCGAGTTTTATAGGGCATCAAATGAAAAATAGATTGTGAGTGTTTGTGTCCTTGAAAATATAAACATTTCAAACCTCAGTGTATAGCATATAAAGTGTGTAACTAAAAGAGCTGAAGGCAAACAGCATGAAAATATTTGATTTGAAGACACAGTCAGAGATTTAGTCTGATTCCCAAAACAAGAAAAGAAGATTTGCATGTTAATGTTCGTCAGCGTGAAGCCAGAATACAAACACATGCACCATGCACTCAAATCTCTCAGCTCCAAGGACAAGCACTTCTGTACACATCTCCACATCTGTAAAGTCAGTTTCAGTGCACCCTATAAAATGTTTCAAAGCCCCCCCAAAGTAGTTATGTAAACCAGGACCATATCAGAACTAAACTAGGTCTAAATCAGGACTGAACCAGGACAAGCGGGGTTAAATCATGTCTAAAATAGGACCAAACCAAAACTATAATGGACATAGAAGTAAAGCAGGTACTAAACCAGTTTGAAACCAAAAACATCTAATCTTACAAGTGTCTTATATCTCTGCATTGCATATTTATATGAAATATCTTCAATGGCCGAGTTTATAGAGCTGATCGTTTTTGAACTTGAACTTGAAGTGCACAAAAACATTTCAGCTCTGTTAATACTACAATATATACCTACACTCACAGACTCACAGTGGTGCAGAGGGCCATGTCAGATTAATAGTGCTATGGGTGCAGTTTGGGCTTTGGGGTGCAGATAGGACCTCGAGCATCCATCAAGCCTGACTGCTGATATAATTACTACACACACACAGTCATACAAAAGAGTCTGTCATTTTCCTGTGTTTTCTCAACTTGTCTCCAGGAAACAACCAATTTCCTCTGAACATTTCCATTTGCTTCAAATCTTTGCGTTTGCCTCTTAGATCCCACTTTATTTCTTTTTCTTTGTTGATCCTGAATGCTTGTAAATGATATGCCCAGTGTTGGTAATTCATAAGTGTTCAATCAGTGTTTCCCACAGAGAACAAGTTTATCCAATCTTAAACCGGAAGACAGAGCAAAAATCGAACTGTTTGTTTTTATTTAATTGAGTGAAATTAAAATGCAAGCGTTATTTGCGATATCAGCCAGATATGCAGGAGCACAGAAAATCATCAACTGATTATGTTTGCCCACGACCCTGAAGTGGCTCCCTGTGGCTTTGTAAAACTCACAAAACTGAATAACAATTAGCGTCGTTATTCTATATGCACCTAATGATAAATAATACAGAGGCAGTAGTGTCTCGGTGGAAACAGGAATAGAGAGCTTTCCCACATCGACCGGTGAATTTACATCCTTGATCCAAAATATGCAAAGCTACTGGAGTGTGAAAATGCATTCAAAGCACTGAATAATTATAATAAGGTATTATCTGAAAATAGACATTTTGACAAGAACGTTTAAGGTTTACTTCTACCATAAATATTACTATGATTCTTCCATTAGAACGGGCGGAGAATGGATCATTGAGTTGCTCTCGTGATAGATGTCAGGTGCATGCTTATTTTGGTCTTTTGTCTCAAAGCAATCATAGGCTATGGACACAAAGGACTGCTCATTAAGATGTGGGCTATTCTTGCATTACACTGTAGCACTTCCAATGATTTCTAATGTTAGAGGATGTCCAGAGATAGCTGAAACAAATGTTTTCAGGTCATACAATTCCCACAAGGCCTCTCGATTCTCCTGCTCTGCACCTCTTTACTTTTCACCAGCAGCTGGTTAGCTCTTTCTTTCCCTTTGCACCGGAGTTTCATATAGAACTGTCATTTTGTTTAATGAACATGATTTATAAAGTGCTAAATTATGATATTAACAGGTTCCAATCATTAGGAAATTGCTGCGGTACTTGGGGCAAACATAAACCAATATATCGGTGAACAGGGTCATGAGACTGAAACACAGGGTCTGAAACAGAGCGGGTGATGGAGACAGTCTGAGGGTTATTGTTCATAAGTCCGACAGCAGAGGGGAAGAAACTGTTCTCATGGCGAGAGGTTCTGGACTGGATGGACCATAGCCCACTGCCTGAGGGGCTG
>JAVQKC010123027.1:0-11523 GCA_036025475.1 Philypnodon macrostomus
AATTTCTATTGACAACTTGGGAAATTTATTTTTAAGCACTTAATAATGTAGGGGCTCTTGGACACACTTACTTTGGCAAAGAGCAATGAAACTTGGTACAGTGATTCTCCACAGTGTACCCAACATAAAATATTATTATGGCCCCACCCTACAACAAACCGGAAGTAAGTCATTTTCCATTGAATTTGGGAAGTACGACCTTGCTGTCGTACCCGACAGCGTGGGCCTATTTTAGTAATGCATGTTTTTCTGCATAAATACCTAGACCCATTTTAGCCCTAATTTTCAACTTGGATTAGTTAGGGTTAGTCTTGATTCGGGCTTGTCTTAGTTCAGTAATGTGGTATTCAGAAATCCAAATATCTTCTGAGGTTTTACTTGGTATTAAAAGTTTGATAACCACTGCTCAATAGTATTTCTCTGAGGGTAGATTTAGTCTTGACTATCAGCAGGTAATAAAGTCTATGTTTTTTCACTACCTCAGATGGTGCATCTCGAGCTTGTTCGGCCCTCTTCAATGAGCTCAGAAACACTGTGTTTGGGAAAGTGGCACAGAGCTCAATTCGACGAATCGCCAAAAACGTCTTCCTTCACCTGCACAACCTAGACCTGGGTTTTCACCTCAGTCGTCAAACCGGTGCCCTGTCCAAAGCCATTGACCGTGGGACAAGAGGCATCTCCTTTGTCCTCAGTGCACTCGTCTTCAATCTAGGGCCTACAGTATTTGAGATGGGCCTCGTCAGTGCCATTCTTGTAAGTAAAATTCATGTTATAAAGTTTAGAAACACACTGTTGTTGGGGTCCCCTCCAACCTGTGCATACTGTTGTTGTGTCTTTGGGCAAGACACATTGTATTCAAATGTGATTGGTGTTGGTCGGGGAGGCCGTATGCGCTGAATGGCAACCATGTTTCTGTCTGACTAGCATATCGCCACCATTGTAAGAGTGTGGAGTGAATGAATAATGCAATAGTGAAGTGTCTTTGAATGTCCAGAAAAGCACTATGTAAGTATGATGCATTATTTATTATTATGATTACTGTTAAAAAGCAATTCAAAATGATGCAGATTGAAATTGGCAGACACAAAATCACAATGCAAGTTAAGCAGGCTGTTGTCTGTATATTGGTTATCTGGCTCACTTGATTGACATAATTACATTGACATTCCATCAAACATGTATTTTATTATCTGATTATAATGTATGTTATTATTGGATTAATACAAACAGTGATAAGGTAAAAACCCCTTTGGTCATATTTAGACTGCAGCTTATTCCGATGAGAAAATTATTAAGAAAACCTAAAATTCCATCCACTCTTAACTTGATTACGTTGTTAATTTTTTTTCAAACACACCATTGGAAACCAATTTTAATTCGAGGATATTTCCTTTCAAAATTAAATTAAAACCTTTGTAGTGACCTCCATTTTATTCCATTTGTATTATAGCCTTTACATCGACCTCTTTCTTCTCGGGCATCATTGAAAGACGCTTTTCTATAGCTTTGTGCCATTCTTCCACTCCAAACCATAATGTCAGCTTGCATGTAATGAGGGCAGACTTCATTGCCTAAATAGCCCGAGTAGTAGCATGATTAGTTCCTTGAGTTTTCTCTCCATTTGTAACACTCAATTTCATAGAGGAATGGTCAAAACCTTTTCAGATGGTCTTATAAAAAATGATGTCAGAAGCCTGCTTCTCTGATGTGTGCTGAATTCATTTAGAGCATGTAAGTGATGCTTAGCCTCAACTGACTGAGATTCTTTTCCACAGTATTATAAATGTGGTGGACAGTATGCTGCAGTGGCCTTGGGTACTCTATCAGCATACACCGCTTATACCATTCTCGTCACCCAGTGGAGGTAACAATAAACATATGTGCACTATTTATCCCTGTTATGACATGATTATTGTGGAAATGTGGTGGAGGGAATATGATGCATTGTTAAACACTTGGCTCTTGGTGTTTTTAGCAGTACATTTGTAATTTTTGTGCTCATTGTCAGTCTGTCTTTACTATACACTATTATGTTTCTGTTTCTGCACACAGGACTCGGTTCAGAATAGAAATGAACAAAGCCGACAATGAAGCGGGAAATGCAGCTATTGACTCCCTTCTGAACTATGAGACTGTAAAGGTAAGTTCAGTGAGATGAGATGGAGAGATGGTATGATTGCAGTTTTGGTCTGGGTAACAGGTGGACTTGATCAATTTATGCTTTGATACATTTTACAAAAACTATGTAATGTAAATAAAAATACGCAGCACACGACTAATCGAATGTCAACAATTTAGTTGCCCCATCAACAATTTGAAATTGTTTTTTTTACCTTAAGATTAACACGGGTTGATTGGTGTAATTGCATTTGATAGAAATGACAAAATCAACATCCATCAGTTCTGATTTTAGGGCTGTGGAGGCAAATGTTAGGATATTGTCTCACAGATACTAGACTAATTCAGTCTTGTAATTATTAACATTGCTCTGAACTTCCACCAGTTAAATTTGCCTACTGATGTTTTTGTTGCTTTTGTTTGGTGTTCTCGATATGTTTTGTTACATGTTAGCTCCATGTAAGCTCTTCACCGCATTATGTCGCATGTTGTTTTTCTTAACGTTTGTTGGGTGTTATTTTGTGTCATCTGTGTCAGTGCGGCCTGATTTAGCATCACTCTAGATGTGAGTGTGCATATGTAATTAGATCTCCGCCCACTCAGAAATCCGTTCCACTTTCACAAAGGCCTGGCTGGGAACCTGAACACCGCGCTGCTTTAGTTTGTCCTCTGTGTGCTACTTTTTCTCCCTCTCTCTTGTCAAATTCCTGCATTTCTTTATATGCAAATCATCAGCAAGTCTGTAGTAGCACTGCACCAGCGCCGTGAGCAAGAGAAGCAAATCGCCCACTTAACCAGAGCAGCAAAACAATAGTGCAAACTAAACAAACATCGGCATTAGGTAATTGGCAGCACAGTTAAAGAGCATGTTGTTATGATGCTGTAGTTGTACTGTGGTTAAATACGTGTGCTGTTTATGGCTGATTCAAAAGATTTATTTTCACTAAACAAGACCATTGTGTGCAGTGTCTGATAAAACACTCAATAGCTAATGCCTGTTTTGCTTATTACTGTGTTAGCTTCTAGAAATATCTATAGAGTCAAATACTTCCTATAGTTTATATGCATATGTGGAATTAGAGTAGAATGGGTTACTCTAAATCAAGGGAGTCCAAACTATAAAGTCCAGAGTCCAGACTATAAATGTGGCCCACAGAGCACTTGTCTGTGGCCCTCAGACTTACCTCTTAATTGGCTTTTGTAATAATAAAAAAGGTGGGACCCCTGCTCTAAATTGTGCATCGTGAATCCACCTGAGATTGTGACTAACTGGTCACTTTCCCAAGGCCCATAGTTGCTGGGATAGGTTCCAGTAATGTGAAGATGAGTGAATGAATAGCTATGTTGGTTTGGCTGCCCTCTGCAAAGCTTCAGAGCAGAGACTGGATTTTGCTGCTTTGTCCAAAGTATCTTTTTATATCAGACAAGACTGGGAGAGAGAGGTACATTAAAACCCACTAAAATCCATAGCGGTCACTCAGAACAAATGTAGCCTTAAGACAGACTGCACCTCTAATCTCTACCCAACTGTGTCTTTTGCATCTTACATTTTTTTTCCCTTTTTCCTTTTCCCTTTGCCCCTGCCCCTGGTGTATTCGCTTCCATTTGTCCCTAACCTGACATCAGTACTTCAACAATGAGAAGTACGAAGCTGAAAGATATGATGGATTCTTGAAGATCTATGAGTCATCGTCTTTGAAAACCACTTCTACTCTGGCCATGCTCAACTTTGGCCAAAGTGTCATCTTCAGTGTCGGCCTTACAGCTATTATGTTGCTGGCCAGTAAGGGCATTGCTGCAGGTGAGTGAACCCTATTTAAACATATGACCTCTCTGTATAGTAAGGCAGGGTGGGAAATGTTTTTATACTGAATACTGATACATTTTTCTTGTATGGGCAATTTTTTGTGAGGTTTTCTAGTGCAACGTTTTATTAATGTTGCTTATATATCTATATTTATGTGTGTTAATATACACCCACAAACATAAATCCAAAATCTGAGTAAATGTGCCAAAAAAAATATATATATATATATATTTATTTTTTACTTATTGCCTAGTTCTGTTGCAGTAGGAGGCATAGACTTGTTGAACTGTTGAGGCAGGCATCATAGGCTCATGTTAGTGTGTATAAATCAAATACATTGTCTGACTTTTGGATGCGTGGGATTAGTGACAACAGCACAATGGCAGAAATATGCAGTTCTCAAACGTCAACTTGACAACAAGGAAACTGCAGGTAAACCCCAAACTGAATAAATGAAACCAAATGAGAACAAAACACAGCAAGGATGAAAAAGTGCAGTGAATAGAAAATATAATAGCCCTGATGCAGAAAATGAAATCACAGTGGGTGGAAAAAGATTTGGACAGTTTGTTGCTGTCTGAACAATATTTATATTTTATATTTTGTGTCCAAAGAAAGACACTATTGTTTCAACAGCCGAGTGTGTCATGTGTGTATGATTACGTGTGTATTATGTGTGTTATTTTCGTCTAGGCACGATGACAGTGGGGGACCTGGTGATGGTGAATGGGCTGCTCTTCCAGCTCTCGCTTCCTCTCAACTTCCTGGGAACAGTGTATCGTGAGACAAGGCAGGCACTAATAGACATGAACACTCTGTTCACTCTGCTCAGCGTCGACACCAAGATCAAGGTAACCTGTTTGATGAGACATACCTTGCTCAGTGGCATTTGAAATTTATAAAAAGGTTTATGTTGTGAACTGTAGTTGCTCGAGTGAATGGTGTGAAATACTGTCTATTAAACCCTACTTCTTTTTTCACTGCGTATATCAATAGTCAATGTGCAGCACATTTCAAAGAAGTCTGTATCTCACAACATGTGCTGTAAATAAATGATAGGTTGTAGTCATATACAGTAATTACATGTTAGTGTCATCTGCTGCCTGCTTTCAAGGATGAAGTTATGTACAATGTTGACGAATAATATTCACTGCTGCAGTGTCATATGTTGGCATTTTCTTTACTTTTTTTTACATTTAAACTAGTTTGATCATTTCTAAGTAATCTAGTAAATGTTTAGTGCTTTGTTTAGTGGTTGGTTACAGTTTTATTGCATGACTGCTCCTTGATTTTGGTGATACATGAGATCTTGCATTAAACACATACATTTACTGCACTTTAATGCAGATTGTCTAAATTAGGCAGCATTAATTGGCCAAAGGGAAATTATTATCGCATATAGCCCTCAGTGACTGCACTGGCTGAACACAGAGCATGAATCATTCTTTGAGACTTCTGTTTAAAAGTTGTTATGCAGTTAATGGATTTAACAAAGCTGGCTTTGAGAGACTTAGTTGTAGCTGTCTCACTGTTGCCCCTTTCCCGCTAGTAGTACCTGCTCGGCTCTACTTGGCTCAGCTCTACTCTACTCTACTCCGCTCTACTCTACTCAGTTGTTTTTCCATTACAAAAAGTACTTCACAGCCCAGCCTGGGCGGAACATCACATCTCTCAGCCAATGACCTGTCTAGTGCCAACAGTGCAGCCAATCAGTGGCAGGCAATCTGTTTTAGTATCAGCTCGACTCATTTGGAACCTAAGAGAAGCAGATACTAAATAGTACCTGCCTTCAGGTGTTAACACCTAATTTACAAGTGTGAAAACCAAGTAGAACCAGCCTGAGTAGGGCTGAGTAAGTACTAGTGGAAAAGTGGCATAAGTAGAAGAATTATTCCACTTTATTTTGTATGATTCAGATGGTGTTACAGTGAGCTGAGGCTCAGAGGGGAAAGTCATGGCACTGGCCAGTCCTGAAGCTCACCATGTTTGCAAACACTGGTTAAAAATCTCTATGTACTCAACTTTATTTAATGTATACTTAGAGCCAAAACTGAACTCCAGCAGAATTTACATTGAATACTAATCATATTTACAGGCTCAATAGTCTCTCAAAAAAACAGCTTGAGTGTTTTGTTCCTGTAACTGAAAGGCTGCCTGCTTCCTGTTCTGAAGTGAGTGGTGATGCAGAGGTGGAGAGATTTTCTTAAAGGCCCTTTTTGCACCTCATCAGCTGCAGTTTGACTTTTGTTGCACCCCTCCAGAAGGACACTCATATTTTAAACATGTTCTACCAGTCTAGTGTAGACCGTCACAAGGTCATTTTGGGGGTAATGCATGCCTGACTAGAACAAGCATTCTTCACCCTATGTTCTATGTGAGTGTCCCTCACATGTTCACTGTACATTGCTCTAAAATGCAGTTTTACAAGTGGATTATTTTGAGCTAAATGATACTGTCACACTGCCAATGATCTACTCCAGCATTTGAGACTGTGATTCTATTGCAATGTAAAACAACAAATAAGGTACCTACTGACCTCAGTTGCTGGTTTTAATTGTGACTTTCGATTGTCCATATATTGAATATAAAACATAACTTCCTATATTACATCAGCACTCAATGGAAATGCTGCAGTCCTTTAACAACACAACTGCTTGTCCTCTCAGGCCTATGATTACCTCAGGAGAAATGATTGTGTCCAGTTATTTCACTTTCACTGTCCTCAAGGCCATTAATGTCTGAAGGCTGTTTCTTCTGGTGCACATCCGCCTATTATCGAGATGTAACACAATTTAACAACTGCTTCTCACATGAAACGGCTCTATGAAATGTTTAGTACAGGTAAAAAAAAATGTTTACCTATAAAATGAGTGCATGGTGGCAGAGTGGTTAGTGCTCCTCCCTCAAAGCAAAAGGAAGTTGTGAGTTCAATCCTCTGGCCAGGTGACTCTGGGTAGAGTCTTCATGTCCTCTCCATATTACTACGAGTTCTATCAGGGTACCGTTGCTTTTCCCCCACTGTCCACAGTCAGTGTGTCTGTGTACATCTCTGTGTCAGCCCTGCAACTAACTGGCCACTGTCCATGGGGTATCTTGCCTAAGCCCCATAGTTGGTGGAGGAGGCACCAGTCACCCCCAACACCTAACAGGAATAAGCTGAAATGATGAATAATTTTCATTGCTGATATTGAATGCGCTATGGCTAAGCTTTATGTATGTTTATTCATGGCTATTGATCTTTTAGTCACCATGAAGGACAATGTGTGTGGAAATCGTACAAAACAAAATCTCCCATTAGCTTTCAGGAGCTGAGCTCTCTGCAGTCAGTGAAGGCTGTGTGTTCAGTCTTAACCTCCTTTACAAGGTGTTGGACTATCCTTGCGTCATACTGGGCCCCTTATGCCAATGGCGCCTCTATATTTCTCTTCTTTTCTTTCTGTCTCAATTGTCTAATCTCTCTGATGATTTGCTCCAGGAGAAGGATCTCGCCCCGGCTTTGGCAATCACACCGCAGGAGGCCACCATTCGCTTTGAGGATGTCTACTTTGAATACTTGGAGGGCCAAAAAGTGTTACAGGGGGTGACTTTTGACGTGCCTGCGGGAAAGAAGGTGGCTATCGTTGGCGGCAGCGGGTCGGGGTAGGTGACTGACACTATCTCATTTGTATGTGCAGCTAGTGTTATCAGATCATATTGTCAGTAGGATGGGGGGGTGCGGCGCAGACAGGGGGGGATGCTGATTATTTGTTCCTCCTCTCGTTCCAGGAAGAGCACCATTGTTCGGCTGCTGTTCCGCTTCTTTGAGCCACAGCAGGGGAACATCTACATTGCAGGGCAAAATATCCGAGAAGTCAGCCTTGACAGCCTCAGGAGGTCTTTGGGGGTAGTACCTCAGGTCTGACACTCACCCCCACATTCACAAGAAACAGGCGATCAAAAATAATAATGAGAATCGAATGGGTATAATTGACAAATTGAGATATGTACTGAAAGCTTATAGTGGCTTTTGAACTCTTTTGACTGCCAGAAAAATCACAGTATTATTTCTTATCATTTTTAGAGTTATTGACCTAAGCCTATCTCCAAGCAAATAGGAGGAATTAAGTAAAGTAAGAAGTAAAATGCTATTTTAAATACAGTACGCACCTGGTATATTTATGTTAATAGGGTTAATTGTGATGAAGTTATTATGTAATATATATTTTGGTCATAAGACATAATACTCTTACTTACAACAAATAAATGCTGGAAGTATCTAGTAAATCTATTTAATCACTTTTAATTAAACATAATGAAATATATTGAGTGTTCCACAATATTTATACAGACTTATGGAAATGCACCTGTATATTTAGAAACCACTGTCCTGCTGATTCTGCAGCCAAATGGGTTTGTTTTGTCATTTTATGTTTATTTTTATTTGTTTTTTTATTAGTTTTTTATTTTTATTTATTTTTTTATTTTCAAGATAATGTTAATATTATCAATGTTTATATTTGTAAGTAATGTCTTATAGAGTAAAGAGTAAAAATTAAGGAACATTAAAATAAGCTGAATTGAGTAAAGCTTCACTGAAGTGGGCACACAGGCTGATCTGAACAGATGGTACATGAACTGTATTTTTGTCATTTGTGTTTTCTCTCTGCCTCCTACCCGTCTTTTATGTGCAGTCCTCTATTTGTGTCTAAGCTGCACTAAGAAATGTTCTGAAGGCTCATTTTTGTCTTTAGGACGCTGTGCTCTTCCACAACACCCTCTTCTACAACCTGCAGTACGGAAACATTAATGCTACAGCAGAGGACGTGTACCAAGTCGCACGTCTCGCAGGCCTTCATGATGCTATCCTCAAGATGCCCCATGGCTATGACACCCAGGTTGGGGAGCGGGGTCTCAAGCTGTCAGGTGAGTGGTGCAAAGTGTCTTGTTTAAATATGGTCTCATTATGCACTAGTCAATGAAGTGCTTTGTGTTGTGTTCCTTTCCCTGGATTGTGTAGTCAACCGAAAATGCATCATCATTTCAACGCTTCAGGCATAAATTGTAGCTTACTTAGACTACAATAAAAAAAATTATAGACCAACCAATAGCAAAATCTGTGCATTCAATCCATCATTTTGAAAGCTGCTGGAGCACCCTATTAGAAGAACTGGCCAACAGAGCGTCTGAAGACCCTTCTCAAGATCTTGAGCCAGGATCTTTTTCAGGAGAACCTAACTAGAGGATTATCTTATTAACATATATTTTTTTTTAAATAAGTTTACATATACACATACAATTGTTCAACATAATGCTTACTGGACTTTTGGGGGTAATTGGCAGTTCGGTTAAAAAAAAAATCAAGATCTGTAACCTATTTATTCTTTCATTGTTGCTAAAGTTGCCTTGAGTTGTCTGTAGTAATTGCTGGAGGCTCCTTGGCTGCTATCACCACTCCACTCATTTAGCCCACGTAAACAGAGTGTGAGCTCTTTTACTCAACATTCAAGACACAATTACCACCAGCACAGATTTCTTTATTTGGAGTGACTGTGAGTGAGAGAAAAGACATGGCTAAGTTCTCATTCATTTCTCTGTATGTGACAGCTGCCTGTGACTTTCTCTAAACTGTGAGATCATTAACTTTCAAAAGTAATATTGGCTAAATGATACTTTCAAGTGGCCACACTGCGATCACATGTAAAATTGTAAATGGGTTTGTTTTGCCATTTTGAACACCTTACTCAAGCTATATTCAGATAGATGTCCATGAATAGGCTGTCTGTATACACTGGTTATAAATCCTTTGTCCTTGTTTTTCTTTTGTGTTAGGGGGAGAAAAGCAGCGTGTGGCCATTGCTCGTGCCATATTAAAAAATCCTCCCATTCTTCTTTATGATGAAGCAACCTCCTCCCTTGACTCCATAACAGAAGAGGTATCTATGAAGACACACCTACGACTGTACATATGCCTAAAGGCCCTCTTTTGTTGCACATGCCACTCTCTTGTAGATGCACATTTAGCAGAATAAACACCCACTCCATCACCTGCTGGAGCTACACAATGATGCAGCTCCACAGAGGCTGGTACCGACTGAGACATATGGTTAACTCCAACATGGTAAAAAATGACCACATGTTCTCCCCCGACACCTGCTGCCGTTTCTGCTCCTTATCTCTGCTGCCTATGTAAATGTTACATTTAATGAAAAAAGTTCAGAACATCATTACAAAAGAAGTTTGTGTTTCTGCTGTATGTTGATGTAGATTTGTTATTAAATTGGGCTTATTCTTGGCTTCTTACCAGTATAATGACTTTTAATTATGATCTTTAAACAAAGAAGTAACATTTGAAAGTGATTGTTGCTGAGCAACAGCATATATAAGGTCTGAGAACATTTCATATATATGCTGTCATTCATGCTCTGTTTTTCAAGGTATGTGCTTTCCAGTTATTACTAACTCCAGAAAAGTATTTTTCTTTGGATTAGATGACTGTTTTGTAAAGCTTGACGTTGATATTGTTGTGCTTGTCTTCTTTCAGAACATCCTGAGTTCAATGAAGTTGATGGTGAAGGACAGGACGTCAGTGTTCATTGCCCACAGGCTTTCCACCATCGTAGACGCAGATGAGATCATAGTGCTCAGTGAGGTAAGAAGACACATTGGTAAATTTAACATGCTCTTTTACCGTCCTAATCAGTGCTGTGCTTGTAATATTACTGCTAGACAAAACATGTAATGTAGAAGGTCATAATTCCTCAGGATAAACATAGCACTGTTAATTGCCAATCCAATTAGACACTTAAGCTTTAGAAAATCATAATAACTGGTCCTCTGATGCACCCTGTCTGACGGCACCAAGACTGGAGCCGGAAGTCCTTGCTTTTACCAATCATTATATCGATGAAACAAAGGTTTCGGCGATATTATGGAATCACCTCCATCTGTGTCCGCAGATCCTACGTGTGAATGTGATAACTCAAAAACAGCCTGATCAGTTTCAAATTTTACACACAGGTACATATAAAGAAATGGATTGATTTTGGTACGTCTACGATGAATATTAATTAATTATATCGGCGAAACAACGATATTATGGAATCAGTTCGTTCCACGTCTGCGTCTGCAGATCCTAGCTGTGAACGCGATAACTCAAACACGAATTGGCGGATCAGTTTCAACATTTGCACACAGGTACATACCATAAAGACTCTGAACTGTATTGATTTGGGTACTTCTTCGATTATTATTAATTAAGTAGCTAATTCATAACGGGACAAAACTGTGAACGCAATAACTCAAAAAGATTTTGCTGGATCTTTTTCAACTGTTGCACACAGGTACATATCATGAAGATGCAGAACTGGATTGAGTTTGGTACATCTTCGATTAATGACAATCGAATAATTCACTAATTAATGTTTTGATGCACTTTTATTGAGCCAATAATCCTGCTGAACATAAACGAAATTGTGGGAATTTTGTCACATTGATCCAGGCAATTGTATACTTAATGTACATAGGCACATTACAGAGGTCAAATAAAGAATGCCTCTATAGCGCCCCCTTGTTTATGACCCCTATGGGACCCTGGACACACTTACTTTGGCAGAGAGCAA
>JAVQKC010123029.1:0-15659 GCA_036025475.1 Philypnodon macrostomus
TAAGGTCCCATTGGTAACAGTTGTAGCACGTATGGGCAGACGTACGGGGCAGACGTACGGGGCCGTTTTCGCCGATATACACCTTGCTGTCGGGGACGACAGCACAGGCCTAGTTCTGCTTAATTTGATATTGACTAATACATGTTGTACATATTGGAGCCTTTGAGTTGTTTGAACCACAACTACAGCCATACAGTCATACTTATATGTATACTTATATGTATACTTATATATTCTATGTAATAAATCTTTAGACATGTGACGCAGCCTTATTTCAACTTTATTTTTTTTGCACATAGTAAAGAGTTATATTTTCTCTTTCCACAGGATATGGCAACATAGCTCCTAAAACCTCGTCCGGTCGTGTTTTTTGTATCTTCTACGGTCTTTTCGGAGTGCCCCTGTGCCTTACCTGGATCAGTGAGCTGGGAAAGTTCTTCGGAGGCAGAGCCAAACACTTCGGCCAATATCTCACTAAGAAGGGCTTCTCACTGGTATGTCTGTCTGTTCTTTTCTATTGGACCTCTTTGTAGTAAGATCCCATGACCTTTTATTTGAAGCACTCTTTTTTTTCTTCCTGTCCAGAGGAAGGCTCAGTTTACCTGCACGGCGATCTTCCTCCTCTGGGGTGTGTTGGTGCATTTAGTCCTTCCACCCTTTGTGTTCATGTCCCAGGAGGGCTGGAGCTACATCGAAGGCCTGTACTTCTCGTTTGTCACTTTAACAACAATCGGATTTGGAGACTTGGTGGCAGGTAGGTTTACTCTTGAGATGGCTATACGGTGTTCTATTATGTAGGGCTGGGTCATATATTGTTTCATAGATTTATTTATTTTTCTGATATAATTCTGATATAATTCTTGTCCAATCATATGTATAGTCAACTTTAATTATACTTTTCTTCTTATCCTTACAGGTGTGGAACCAAATAAAGAATATCCAACACTGTACCGCTACTTCGTGGAGGTCTGGATTTACCTGGGACTGGCCTGGCTGTCCTTATTTTTCAACTGGAAAGTGCGAATGGTGATAGAAGCACACAAGGCTCTGAAGAAACGCCGCAAGCTCCGAAAGTTATCACTAGACGAGCTGCAGCATTACAAAGAGTCTCATAAAGCCTCCCTTAGGTTACCCCCTACGCCTAACGATGTCAACATATTTAGTTTTCTGTCCAAAAAGCAGGAAGGCTACAATGACTTGATCAAACAGATTGGCAATAAAAAAGAAAGTCGGCCCAATGGGACTGCTATTAACGCGATCAACAAAACCAAAGCCAAAGAAATGGGGCGATCACAAAGCTGCAATGATGCTCCTGTATTCAATGGTCACACCATTTTAAGTCTGGACAGGTCTCCACGACAGAAGAGGCGATATAGTTTCAGTGACAGGGTGACAGTCGCATTTTCAAAATCAAAGAACTACCTCTTGGGTTCGGACAGCGGTTTACTGCTAACGGAAGACCACGTGGAGGGTGACCTAGAAGTTACCCCCGACCCAATGTTTGAGAACCAGCTCGACAAAGATGCTGATCTGGAAAATGGCCGAGTGGGAGAGTGCAGGACATGGGATTCTAAGGAATACCACTCCCTGACTTTCCAAAACGCCAATATAACTTTTATCGATGAAGAGAACTTTTTAGGTAATAACTTGGAGGAGGAAGAGGACAATGATGATGATTCAAAAGCGAAACTGTCAATTACAACGTGTGACGAAAACATTGAAACAAACTCGAAAGAGGAACAAGGATCTGAATCTGAAGAGTCGGTGTTCACGAGTGACTGTTCCGAGCACAGCCACTCGTATGAGAAACTGGTAGAGGAATACTCAAAGGAAGACAACACGGACACATGACAAACAATGACAGACATGCTATAACGTACATATTCTCAGATATCACTATGTGCCATTCATTTGGGTTGCATGTGTATTCTAATATTTAGAAAACATTGAACATTTCATTGCACTTTTGGGTCGAATGATGAAAGACTGCAAAGCCAGCATATCAACATTTCAGTTTTCTGCATTTTTTTCAATGTAACCTACACATTACAAAGCAAGTCATACTTTTGAGAACTTGGTGTATTTATGTAACTTTTACACTAATGCACGTTTAGTTTGTAACATAACCAAACTTGGAACCCATATGAGTGTGTTTGAGGATTGTGTGAATGACATCTTTAGTCCCATCATAATTATTCATCATATTGGTGAGTTTCAAACAATGTCTAAATGAAGGATTAAGCTTTTTTAAACGGCTTAATGGGTTAATGTCACCTGCCATTGCACAATTCCAGCAAATAAGGACAGTTCTTAACCTGAGCCTAACACTTGTCCTTAAAGTGACCATAACCTAACACGTGTCCTTAAAGGGGAAGTTAAGAGCCAAGTTATTTGTTATAGTACACTATGTTTTGAATGAAAACCTTGATTGCTTGTCTGTTTTTACTAGTGACCTTCATTGCAGACACAACTTGATTATCTTAAGTCAAAATATCACTACATAAGCATTCTCAAGTGAATACATGTGGGTTGAGGAGCTCATATCATTCAGGAATAAGGAATAAGGAACAAATAAGTGATTTCCATTTGCCTTACATGTGTGCTTTATTTTTAAAAGCAGCCACAGACTGGTTTGATCAGCCCTTGTGAATAGTCTGGCTGCTTGAGGTATGCCAAGAGGTTGACTTTTGAGGTCCTGTATGTTTCACGGTGCCTTTTGGGAAGTTTCACAGCAACCTTATTTTCACTTTCTTTTGTATTTGCCATGTACGGCTCCAAGGCCGTACATGGCTCCACTGCGGGACACGGCCTTGTTTCTTGTGTTTGTCTTTGGGGTCTCGCACTAGTATGAGCGACTGAAGTGCCGCTTATGTCAGCTGATCGAGGTTAACATGTAACAGATCAATGCTCTCGTGACGTACATTAGTCATGAGACAAGGGCAGCTGCACAGAGCTCAAACCTGTACAACTTCCCTGTTTAAATTGAATGTACAGTTGTGAACCACAGGGGCCTTATCATGTCCATTGTTTTCACACTATAGGTTGAGCCACAAACCAACTGTCTAGACAGAGCATGCATTGATTTGCACGTGAAACTTGAAACAGTGTTATTTTGTCGTGTATACAATGGTAATCGCTGCAGCTGCTTCTCTCTTATGTCAGATACAGTTGGATAACTAGTATACTGTATAGTTGTAGCTTTGTTTAAACACCAGACCACACTGTCTAAACTCCTGACATGTTCAGAGGTGACTGCAAGTAAAATGCCTTAATGGTGTTTGTCAGTGACTCTAACACTGCACATACTGGGGTTTTTGGATGTTCCTTTTGGTTTCAGTATTTCAGCACAAAACCCACCTCTTATATCTTACACTGTCAGTGTAAGAAAGCCTTGGTACTTATTGAGACTGTGTTTGATGTCTTCAGATGAACCTACATCATTAGGTTAGTCAGACCCATGTATCATGCTCTTTCCTTTGAGGTTGCTCCATTGTGTGTGTGACTCCAGAATTTTTGTTTGTGATGTCTTTTTTATTATTAAATTATTGACGTTTTATGAATGTTGTTTGTAACAAACGTTATATGTATATTGCATTTCATTTATAATAAACATTTAACAAAATCACTTTGTGAGCATTAGACCTTAGCTCTATTGTTTATGTTTTTAGGAGAAAGTTTAAAGATTGGAATGTGGGTAAAAAAGGCTGATCAGTCTATATTATACTGACATCGTCTTCTTCCAGCCTAATGTAGTCTATTTTAAAAGCCACTCAAAGTATGTCATCATTTCATTCACTGGATCTCATCAACGCAACCTTCCATCAACCTTCCATCCTGACATACACTATTATGTATGTATGATATAACAAATCGTTGCTTCATCTTCCTTTTAAGCAAAATGCATTCACCCTTACAAGTTTTGTTCATGTCTTTGCTGATGGCAGCTTATGAAGCAAGAGCAGACACTGAAATGTGCTGAGGCCATTGGAAAACAAAGTCTCTTATTACCGTGGGTTTCCTCCTAAGACATAAAACGACTTGTAAAGTATAAAAATAAGATTTTCTGTGTTATGTTATTTGTAAATGTATGTAATTATTTTTCATGCCTCAGCTGCTTTTAGTCTAGGCTATATTAGACAAATAGCTTGAACTTCAAGCTATTTGGAAATCTTATTTTAATACTGCATTTTTGGCACGTTTTTATATTCCAGCAGCAAAACAAGAAATGTATCCAACGTTATCAACATGACTGCAACAGAACATAAGTGTAAGTGGAATAAAAAAAATCATAATAAAATAATCATGTGACGGTGGCATTACATAGTGACCTTTGTAGCCCTCATAAAATGCAAGCTATGCAAGAATATTGTGCTGGCCTGGCAAAGTTTAGTTTCCATTCCAGTAAAGGCTATGTCTTATCACACCATTACTGACAAATATAAAGTTTTTAAAAAGTAGCGGACACACATTTTTTAAAAACATATTTTAAATAATCAAACATTTTGCTTTGCCATTTGCAAATACATATGAATTTTGTTCAGCCTATGTGGGTGAGTGTCTGAAGACCTGAAACCCACCTCCAGTGGTACTCCTGTGTTTTCCAGATGTCGAGTAGACTTGTGAAGAGATTATAGCGAGGATTGGCTCGCACACACTTGAAGGCACACAGCAGTACTCGTGCGTTTGGTACAATGTGTATCTTCCAACGTAAACATGTAGCTTTACACAATGCACTCATAAGCCATCTTGGGTACATTAACATATACTAGTCACAAAAAGCTAGGAATATTTTTGAAAACAGTTACAGTACAATATTACATCAACTCGTGACAGTATGATATTTATGTAGATGTTTAGATTATATTTCATTATTAGGCTCATTCTGTAATTTCACACTAAAGTCAAAGGCCTATTCCTAACATTTTGTGATTACTAGGCTATAACGAGAAGTTAGAGATTCCAAAATGTTTCAAACCCAGTACCACCACAGAAATGTGCATGAACTTAAAGAAGCCTAAACCAGGAACTAAAACATGGGCTAAATAACAGGACTAAACCTAAATTCAGGATTAAACTAACCTAAGTATAAAGGGCTAAATCTGAAATGAAACGAATGAAACCACCATCGGTACCACTACCTCACCTTGAGAAACTGTTGTCTAAGCAAGATGTAAAACCCATGAAAACCCCATATCACCATTGTGGTCACAGCCATCTCCTATTGTCCTGGGACACTGTAGTGATGCCAGCTCATTTCCTTGTCAACAGAGGAAGGGGGAACCAGATCGGAAGCTCTTCCTGTGCTCTGTAAAAAACTACATTCAATAATCAATGACTGGGACAGGGAGACCTAACTTGGATTGGCCTAAGGACCTCTCTGACACCCAATTACTTCCTGAGTTTTTGTGTTCAGCCTTCCGTTGAGGAAACTTTTGGTGACTGTGTGGGTTCACTGTGTTTTTGGGACATGAGAGTAGTGTGGGATTGTTAGTAAAGGTGCAGGAAGTGTGTCGTATCAAGCGTCAGTGGGCAGCTGGTAAATTATACTTCATTACACACGTTTACAGTATTAGCCTTATCAATTATTGAACCTAATATGTGACCACACTGTCCCAATAATCCAAAAAGATATTTAAGTTGTGAACCAGTCTAAATTGCAAGGGCAGGACAGGATGACTGAGTATCCTAATAGTTAATTGACACTTATAATTTATATTTTGACCAACAAATAAGAAGCAGACTTGCAACACGAACATCAAACCTCTTGAAGAGTAATCTCATGGACACCTGGTGTAGCGTTCTCTTTCTACAACTCAGCCCTCTGCTGCCCTCTCGTGCTCGGATTGTGACAACACATACATTAAACGCCAAAAATGTAATAGTTTATAATTAATATTTAATTATGACCGTTTGTATTGTAAATGAATAAATAACTTTGCATTAGTGTATTCAAGTTCAATTAACAGTTTTATTTTGAAAGAAAACCACAAAGCCACATTGTTACCCGGAAGTGACCTGTGTTATTATGCTAACGATGTGTCATCAGCGAGGAAGAGAAGAAATTGCAAAAAATATAGAATAAATAACAGCATTTAGCCCGTAGTGGTCTGACATTAGCTGTCAGTAAAAGGAAAAACTTCAGATTCTACATGTATGCCTGTCACAAAGGGAAAAACTCAAGCAAAAGAAGTGTATTGTCAAGCTCCCTTTGGACCACTGGACTGTTAGCCTAACGAGGCTAACTGGGCTCAACCCTTCTTCTTCGGTCCTAACGGGACAGAAGAGAAATGTCTTGCAGCTTGCTGGAGTTTTGTAAGCTCCAAGAGCTAAAACATGTCAGGGACTACCTGTTCCAGAGCCTGAAGAGCGATCCCGAAGACGACAAGACTCGAACAGGTTTGGGAGAAGACTACAGCACACTCCCTGTACTCACTTCAGCTGACGTGATAATAACTGTATGACATTTACAAAGTACATGTAAAACAAAGCAGTCCTGGTTTAAAGTTCGATCCGTATTAGCGTTGGTCTGTCTAAAATGTAGCTCTTTAGATCTTTAGTACCCTATGACTCATCCCAGCTGCAGACATGAGCATTATTTCTCCATCAAGTTACAATGCTCTGGTTATAACTGCACTAAGTTTGTTAAATGTTATAACACACTGCTTCCTTTTTTATATAACCAAGTCAGTTCATGCAGAATATTTATGCTGAAAGAAGTAACCTATGTTTGCATCCTCACTTCTGACAGATGAGTTGACATGGGACACCTCTGATTGGGAGTCTGCGTGGGATAATGACGCTAAAGAAGATAATGCAACTCCCACTACTGTCTGTTTTTTGCATTTTATCATCAGACATCAAACATTTTATACTCTACACTTTAATGATCAGATTTTCTTTTAGCAGGTTGAGGAGAGTGAGGGGCCCAGTCCTCCCGGCTGGCTGCAGGACTGCGTTGTGTCACTGTCGCCCTGCTCAGATTTGTTAGTTGTGGCTCGAGAACAGAAGGCAGTCTTCCTCTCAGGTTGCATATACTCTAGATTCACACAGAATGCATTCATGTTCAGTTATGTTCAGTTAATATAGGAATGATTCTCTTACAGCAAAGTGGCGCACAGATGACAGCGGCCGAGAGGAGATGACCTTAGCTATGTCATGGACTGGGACCCTCAGTTGTGAAGAAGGGTAAAAAGAAATTAACAGTTGGAGTTGGAAGAAAATAATAAAGTAAAATAATAATTTTGAATAATGTCTTTTATGACAGAGAGTGTGTGAGCAGTGCCATTTGTATTCCCCTGGCCAGTCAGAAAAGGTGAGTGTTCAATGCATGCTGTGTGGTTTTGTATGCAAGAATAAGAAGTAACTCATCTTTCTGTGTAGGAGTTCCACCGGGCGGCCTGACTGGACATGTGTAGTTGTGGGCTTCACCTCTGGTTATGTCCGCTTTTACACAGAGGTAAATCAGTACAACCATGGTACATTTTCATCATTTGACTTGCAATAAACCCTTTTTTGTATCTTTTCAGCATGGCGTTCTTCTACTATCCCAGCTGCTGCACGAGGATCCTGCTTTAAGGCTGAAGTGCCGCACATATGAGATTCCTCGTCATCCCGGGGTAACTGAGCAGGTAACGCAAACTTCATTAATAGTTCTTATTTCAATCTATTTAAATATTTTTTCTCTAAGTCCATTGATTTGTCCTGCCACAGCACGAGGAGCTGAGTATCCTTTATCCCGTGGCTCTTGTGACCATTGATGGCTTCAGCCTTTTTCAGTCTCTGCGAGCCTGCAGGAATCAGGTGGCAAGAGGTAGTGCTTTTGAATGCTATTAGTGAATTTGTGTTGGATATTTGTAGATATTCAGGATTGTATTGTAACTGTTATTTTGTAACATTTAATATAATATAACATTTTGGTTAATTGCTCGCTTTGTGGATAGTGTTTGCCACAAAACATTCAGGTACTTTCATCCATTTAAATTTCTGCTTCAGCACTAAATGCACTATATAAGCATATAGTCTACAATTGTTAGTTTCTAAAAAGTAGCCAAAGAACCTTTGAGCAAAACTAGAGCCCCAACGCCTTAAAGTAAATACAAAGCTTTTCACAAGACAAGCCTAGTAAAGTTGGTTTTGTTAAGCAGTCTAATACATTAATCTTGTATGATTTCTGATCTCTGTTCACATCTATGCAGCCACTGCAGCAGGTAGTGATATGATCCAGCCTCCTCCACTTGCCTATAAGAAGTGGGGTCTGCAGGAGATGGACAACATTGTGGATCACTGCAGTGTTGGTGAGTGGCACAGGAGAGGGGATGAAAATCACAGTGTAGTTATTTGTTGTGTGTTTGAGTGGTGGTATTGGTTTAAGTTTTTTTGTCTTTTATCAATAGTTTTTTTTGCCCAGGTGTGACGGCAACATCTGTTTTTGACCAAATGAAGAATGCCTCTATTCTCGGAGGGTTTAATGCTTCAATTAAGGGCAGCCCTCCTGCTATGTCTCAGTATGTGACTGTAGGAAGTGGACCATATACAGGCTTTTTCTATGCTGTTGAGGTGAGATGTACAGTATTATATATAGCTCTATATATAAACTACACATAATCCAGCACATGCAGATGTTCGTACTTCATGTGTGTCTTTAGGGGAACTCCCAGCCTCTTTTATCCCATGTTGCTTTGGCTGTTGCCAGTAAACTCACCTCAGCGCTCTTCAATGCTGCCAGGTAATCTTATTTATTTTATTCTTTATCTTAAACCATCAGATAAAATGTAGTTAAAGTTATTGCTATCTTCTTAGGCTTAACCTTTGTTGTATGATCTGAATCCCAGTGGGTGGTTAGGTTGGAACAAGAATAAAAACAAGCCAGAAGAAGAGGCTGGTCAAAAACAAAAACCTAAAGTGGAACCTGCCACACCCCTCTTAATAAGGTTGGTTGCTATAGTGTTACAGCATTTAAGTAGTTTATGTGGGGATTTTTTTAGTCTTTTGCAAATATATTGAAACTAAAATTGTCTCTCTTCAAGATTTGGTATCCCAGACTCCCGTCGTCATGGCGAGTCCATCTGCCTTTCACCGTGCAACACTTTGGCTGGAGTGACAGATGATTTTGGAAGAGTTGCACTGTTGGACCTGGTCAGAGGCATTACCGTTCGAATGTGGAAGGGTGAGTGGAGCACAGTGGATTATTTTTTACTTGGGGTTGAGATATAGCTGTTTTTATTGATGCTATGTGATTTCCAGGTTACCGAGATGCTCAGCTGGGGTGGATGCAGGTTGCAGAGGAGCGAGGCATTAGGGAGATGTCCTCTTCTGCTCCTCTACCCAGACGACATGCTCTGTTTTTAGTCATTTATGCTCCTCGACGAGGAATCCTGGAAGTCTGGGCAATGCAGCGTGGGCCTAGGGTCGGAGCATTTAATGTGGGAAAACACTGCAGGTATTTACAATGCTGAAGTAAAAATAACATGGATGCCCAGTATATGTTCCCTAATATGAATGTATGTGACTTTGCAGGTTACTGTATGCTGGATATCGTCTGATGGGAGTTAACAGTGTGACCAGTCAGGGCTGGCAGATCCACACGCAGCAGGTCTCTCTCCTCGACCCCATCAATGGAGCACTGAGGACTGTGAACATTCCCTTCCACTTGGCTCTCAGGTTGGCTCTTATGAGCAAACACAAATAAATAAAGTAGACCAGTTGAACTAATTGTCTTTATTTGTCCCCTAATTTAGTGACAAGAAGAGTGAACGGGCCAAAGACATGCATCTTCTGAAAAAACTAACTACTTTGTTAAAAAGCAGAGACATTAAACCTGGTAAGATATAGGTGTTATGATATTATATGAGATGAAATTGTTGGTATTCACTCTTGTTGTTTTTAGATGTTTTGGAGTCTGAAACTAAAGCTTTGCTGCTGGATATTAAACATCCTGCTGTTAAAAAACAGGTAACAGCACATCTAACAAAAATAATCCTTGATGAGATGATAGTGTGATTTCTAATAGCATCTTGATATGTTTAGGGGTTAGAGTCTCTACTGTCCAATAAGAGTGCTCCTGTTTCATGCCTCACTAATGTCACAGGCACCTTATATGACTCTCTGAAAAGCCAAGGTACAGTTGTTTGTTTTACATTCATTCATTTTTGTTGTTGTAGAATCACATGACGACTTTTGCATAATCTTGTCTCTGTGCTGCCTGTAGATCCTGATGAAGTGGATGATACATTACTCCAGTTTTGCTCTTCACGGTTAAAATTACTTAGACTTTACTCTGATATCCAGGACTTAAATTCCAGTACAGACACAGCAGTCCCATCTTCTGCAGAAGTAATTGGAACTATGTGTTTTTACTTTTACTATGTTTTGTTTGTGTGTCATTCACTTTATGTTGTGTCTTCCTATAGCTGGAAGCTCTTGAGGGCATTCAGGATGAACTGTCCCGCGTGGGCCCCATCCTACAGCGTTATGCTCAGCTCAACACCAGACCTAGTGTTTCTTTTGCCCAAGACTCGCCTGATTTACCCTTGTCTGTACAAGCATTTCTTTCACACGTTGAGTGTTCAGTGGAGGGAGAGATGAAGGTGATCTGCAAAGAGGACAGTGAATGGAACCAGCTAGGTAATGTGTGCTATAGTGTAATGTATTATGTGTTGTGTTCTAAAATGTGAGTATTAGGACTCTGAACTTAATATTGGTTTCATAATTAGAATGTATGTTAATGTTGTATTTGTCTTGTGTAGGTAATTTCTTCTTCTGGAGCAGTCTTTGTGGAAAAAGCTCACTACATAAAGTTTGTGACTCACTACAGCGGACTGGGATCACTCCACAGCAGTTATTGGTAACATTTACTTGTTTTATTAACTGTGGAGTGAGTTCTTGAACACATTTAGATATAATCTTGCCATTTGTGGCATCATTTTTCAGTCTCTGTTGCTGAGCATGTGGTTGCAGAGAGAGAAGGAGATACTCAAAAAATCTGAGGAGACAGTTCGAAATCTACACACATTACTAATAACAATCAGCAACATGAAGGGTAAGGTTTTCAGTCAAGACCCAAAACATTTAGATTTGTATTATTGTGAGTTCTAGTTATTTATTTATTTCGCCTAACTCTTTTCAGGTGCAGTTGAGGAGTCCTGGGACACTCAGTCTATCTCCCCCTGGTGGCAGCAAGTTCGTAACACCTGTGTCCAGTCCCATAATGCAGCAGCTGCTTTGTTGGCAGCCTTTGTAGCCCATCGTGCTGCTAAGGCTAGCATCACAAGCCGAGTTGATAGCCAAGTAAAAAAAATCTTATGTATAGAATAATATATTTCCTGTATAAATGTTGATTGACTAATTTTGTGCAACAGTTGCAGTCAGAATGGGAGGCCGTGTCCCTGGAGCTGGAGCAGTGGTTGGTGTGTGTTCGTCAGCTCGAGGATGTGCTGGTGCTGCAGACACTGCTGCTCTTACCACCACCTCAGGGAGCAATGGGAGGAGCTACAACTCAGTGCTCCATCAAAATGCTTCTAGAGGGAGGCACTGGTATGTTCTATATTCAGGAATATTTGATCACTCAACCAATATATGTGTATGCAGAATTTCAATTTTGACAGACCTTGTAATATTGTGGTCAGGTGGAGTTGCAGACAGTGTCTCTAAGTGGGTTTTCAGGTGTAACTTAGCTCCTGAGCGACTAAAGGAAATTCTTGAAATGAGAGACACGGAGACCAAGCAAGAACCGGAAAAGGGTGACAACAAGACCCAAGATGACCAAGACAGGACAGCAGGTCAGAGCCGGGTCAAAAAATGGCCTCTAGATTGTCGGAATTAGCATTTTAACATTTCATCCATTACCTTTTCAGAGCTAGTAATTGCCTTGTGCCAGCGTTTTCCAAACTCCCTCTCTCCTGACCTGCTGTTTGCTCATTGTTGCTGGGAGTATGTGGTTCAGTGGAACAAAGACCCAGAGGTACACAAAACTATAATAATGCCTATTTTGAACACTACATATTAGACTACATTCTTATTCTTCATTTCTGTGTTTTTCTAGGAGGGTTGTCATCTATGCTGGGCTGTGGAACATCTAAAGCAGATTTCCAGTGCACATATCCAACTTGGTATTGTTTTTACTTGATAAACCTTCAATATACCATTTATTTTTTAATGTATAAGCTGTCATTGCCATCTCTTAACTTCATCTTTTACAGGTATTTCGACAATGATGTGGAGTACATTTATTGTCAAACGTTTCTCTGCTGTTGCGTTTCTCATGGAAAAAGTATGAAGTGTCCATTTTTATGTTCCTGTTTTTAAAAAAAATATATATATAAATTCACACTATGTCCTGTTTTTTCTTATAGGTGGGAAAAGCACCCAAAGACCGCTTATGTCGCAGGGTATGCATCTTTTCTTCACAAAGATATAATGTCATTTTAGATTGACTGCTTACAATAGATCTCTTTGTGTCCAGGATGTGGGAATGGGGGACAAAGCCGTGACATCGTTCTTGGGCAGTTGTGTCCAGCTGCTGCAGATCCTAATGGAGGTGACTGGACAATTGGATAAGAATAGTTACCATTTGTCTTTTTTACAATACTTTGTAAGTAAAGAGACCCTGAGATATAGCATGGAGACTGGGCAGTGCCTGACACAGAACCTGAACAGAGCATGGCCCGCCCCTGACATGTGTGTGATACATTATTTAAAATTGAATTATAAGCTTGTGTGCATTTTTGTTGTTGTTAGTTGATTCTGATATTTTAGAACTTAAATAAATACATTTTCTAGAAATACTAATTTTGTATATTTGTAATGTTACTAATATTGCTAATCACTAAACGACAATTGTTTCATTATCTCAGCCAAAGTCATAATAGACCGTACAGTTTAATGTTAATTTATGCTCTGTCTGATGCGAAAAATCTTGCTTCCTTTTTTAAAAACAAGAAACAAAAGACAATATATTTACATTTTTCCTTTTTGCAGGCTGACTCGGCAGTGGAAGAGGTTCCTGCTCCGGAGCTCTCTGTGGAGGAGGTGTGGAGTGGAGCAGAGGGTCCGGCCTCGATCGCTGAACTGGCCATGGAGCAACGAGGAGTGCACTACCCCCTGGTTCAACACCACTGTCTACTTGCCTCTGTGCTGCATGCTTCTATGACCTTTAGTCTCAAAGTCAAACCACTCAGCCTGTTTGACAGCAAGGTACACACGCGATCATTGGGCTTAGATTATTAAGACACCCGGAAGCTAAAAAACAGTTAATCTATAATCAATTTATATGTATCCCTTTTAAATATTATTAGGGAAAAAATGCTTTCTTCAGAGATCTGACAACCATCCAGCTGATGCCCAGTGGTGACATGGATCCCTCAATTGTCTCACTCCGTCAACATGTAATACATAAACTCAATACTACTTATTACTTAATAGACCTTGAATACTAAAACATTTTGTGTCCTCCTATTACAGTTCCTTCTCCGAGTGCTGACCAGTTGGGTTCAAGCTATAGATACTCCTTCTAACTCCTCAGAGTCCAGCTCCACTCCTCTTCCCTCCAGTGGGCCTATGGCAGACTGGTGGCCGTCACTGTGTCTAGACTTGGGCTCTCTGCTACAGGTCAACCCTGACATCCTGCGCCGCCATCTTGTCTGTGAACTTTACAACCAGGGGCTAGACCTCAGAGCTGAACAGGTACTACAACCTAACAAGAATACTTCATATATTAATGCTTTAAAGGTATAGTCTCTAGTAAAATGTTCTATGATGTTAACTAGGTAATCAGTCATAATTATTATGTTACTTTAGTCCCTCCTCTGGCCTCTACAGACTACAGCAAACATTAGAGAACAGATACTCAATATTAAACATTTTTTATTTTGAACTTTTTTATTTTAGAAACTTATAGATGACACCATGAATGCGTTAAAGCCGTATGTTACATGTTGTTTGGTGTGTTTTAGGCGATATTGGAGGTGGAAGACAAAGAAGTGCTGGGCTCTCAGCTGTTGGTGTTGACAGGACAGAGACTGAGCTACACTCTGCTGCACAGTCAGAGTCAAACACAGCCTGCAATGGAGCTGCTGGCCCGCCTGCCTCCTACTCTCTGTACATGGCTCAAAGCAATGGTCAGTCAAGCTATGGCAAATTGTGTAATTTATTAAAGCATTATTATTATATATACCATTTTATTTTGTATTGCAGGACCCCAGCGAGCTGCGTAGCCCTATAGTGCCTCTGTCCCAGACTAGCAGACTGGTCAGCCACCTGATTGAAATCCTCCCGGAGAACCACACCCAATACACCCTGGCCCTGCACCTTCTGGAGGCTGTGGAGGCTCTCACAACTGAGGATTGACTTTAGAGAAACATTTTAAGACCACATAGAAATGAGTTAAAAAGGCTGGGGCAAAATCCCCATGTCATTATTAAACTGTCGCTATTTGACTTCGTGTTCTGTTGAATACTCACAACATGCATTACCAGCCAGATATCTGGATTTCTTTTGTCTATGTAGTTGTGACCCCAAAACCAACTGCAACACAATAAACATGTGTGGCTGGTAATGATTAATCAAAATGTGTAGCTTTTTAACCATTTTATCTATTTTTGTGCATGTAACAAATTATAACACTTTTGAAAAGATGACATCTAAGTGACTTTTCTCCATGTATCTTTGTTTAGTGTTTAAGCTACCTTCACTCTTGAGTGCCATATGTTGAGTTTCATTTCTGTTTCCACAATCGACTGATGTAAGGATAGATGTATTATAAAAAATACTTATTTTTATTTATAAATGCGGACATTTCTGTACTAGCAGTGCCTCTAGTCCCCTCTATTCTGTACTCTTACACGCAGCTTCTCACACAGGGCTAACTAAAGGAGAATAAAGAGGTTTTGCAAAAGATTTGTTTGGCTCAAATATTCTGTAATTCAAACTCAGACAAAACTGCCTCAACCGTACATTCCAATTTTCTTTAATTTGAACAAGCATGTTCCTTTTACAAAAGTAACCTTTTATACATATACACCCACTGTTGTCACATAGTGACATTTCTGTAGTGAAACATTTATAAACTTAAATGTTCAGGCTGCTAATAAACACTTTGTCAAACTGAATACAATATACAGTATGCAAACATCAGGTTATGTGAAACCATCTAAATCATGTCCAGTAGTCCATAGTGACTACTGCCAGTATCTCAGCCACCCTCTGTCTTTCCTTGTGCCCATCTTGCAACATGCGATTTTTGATTTGCCAATTTTATTTCACTCTAAAAAAGGGATCTGAAGATGCAAGTGAATTTCACTGAGTTTGTGATAAAACATTCTGACAGCGCGGACAGGGACAGTCTGTGGACTCTGAAGTGAAGCGGCGGCACCGTGGGCACCGGGCAGCAGAGGTGGGTACAACTGCTATACTGTAGGCACTGTCTTCACGTATCATACCCCCTGGAAACAAACATCAGTAATTACAGGTGTCCACAAGCTTTATTGTAATATTCATTCATTATATCGGCGAAAACAGCGTGTCACCGATATTATGGAATCACGTCGGTCCGCAGATCCTAGCTGTGAACGTGATAACTCAAAAACGAATTGCCGGATCAGTTTCAACATTTGCACACAGGTGCATACCATAAAGACGCCGAACTGTATCGATTTGGGTACTTC
>JAVQKC010123053.1:0-16228 GCA_036025475.1 Philypnodon macrostomus
CCTGTGTGTTACCATTCCATCAGTTTTCACAGAAATCACTACATACTTTATTCATAATAACAGAGAGAGAAAAATACTGTTGAACTCATAAGCTGATGGAGGTAATAATAATGGCAGATGGCCAGTCTATAGTGTCAATGTGTTCAGTCATATCAAAGGATAATTGCAGATGTACTGTTTCCAAGGTAACTGTACTATCAGCTTAAGTAGTGTTGTGTGAAAGGAAAGACTCTGCATAAATTAAACAATTAACAAAAGAATTAAACAAAAAGCTTTGGTCAATATTCACGTACATTTAGATATTACTTGTTGGCCCGTGCGGTTTTATTGAGCCATAAAACAGACTCTGTACTCTGAATTTGTTACTGAGAAAATGATTGGCTGTGCTCCAGACTCCTGGGCAGGTGTGTTTTGTTTTGGCTTTTCCAGTAACTGTGGACTTATGTACAAAACAGAAGTGACAGCTAACGTCAGATAGAGCTTTGTGATTGTACACAGTATTAGTTCATTGAAAATGCATCTACTAACTTATTTTTTATTTAACTGAATACGCTATATATACTTCATTCTTTGTCATGTGTTTATATATGATTTAATAGGCGGTTTCCTGAGCTACACCTCAAACCAATCACTGACCTCTGGCATTAATGCCACAGTTTCACCCATGGAACTGCCGCTCACTGGATATTGTATCTTTTCTCTAATCTATTTTAGTTTTTGTATTCCTTGCAAGAAAAAAAATGCATTGCTTTGATGTCATGCAGTTGACTAATTAGCTATTCGTGTTGACTAGCTGTGCCTATTAAAGTGACCTGTGAGTGTAACAGGAATAACTTTTGTGTTGAGCATCTTTGGATCTATTTGACCCGAAGATGCTCAACGTGGTAGGGCACAGATGCATGTGTGTAAAGCCAGTGAATTTCATGTATATTTTTCTCTTTGTAAAAACTAAAAACGGGACAATTTGACATCCATCTTCTTCCGCTTATCCGGGGCCGGGTCGCGGATGCAGCAGTCTAAGCAGGGACGCCCAGACTTCCCCCTCCCCAGACACTTCCTCCAGCTCTTCCGGAGGAATCCCGAGGCGTTTTGACCCAAAGGTAAAACCTTGTCTAATGTGACAGGCAGAGTTCTCTAAAGGATTTTGAATTCAACAAAATTGCAATTTTCTTTCAGGACAAATCTAATAGTGTTCACAGTGTTTTTACTATAGCACAGTCAATACTGGCTTGATATAATTACTGTTAGCCTCTGTTTTCTCCTCACTGGGCCCCTATATCCCACAAAATGTGCCTTCAGGGATGAGTCCTGCTGTTCCAAATGTACATTCTGCCTAATTACACAGCTCCAGCATGTTCTTTCAAACAAAAAACGACTTTCAAAAAACACACAAATATTATCAAACTAGAATGACCCACCACTGTTACAAAACAACTGTCCACCAATGGTCTTGTTAAAATCAGCCATTTCACACTCAGTTAGTGCCTTAAAACTTCCCTTAAAAGCTCAAAGGAACGGCCTGGTTTTTTGCTCATTAATTTGACCACTGCAGAGCTGGGTGTTGAGATGCTGAAGAATCAAACAATCGCCAACAGAAAGCAGAGGGGAGTGAGTCTGTTTGTTACACAACACTGAGTCAATGGCATGAGGCGGTATGTACAGTAATAGCAGAACATTTGGCACAACATGAGAAACAGGTGGAATAAACAGTTTTCTGATGACAATTATGTCTATGTGTTTTAAGACAAATGGCGGCCATGTTGGAGCAGGCAGGCAGACAATGACAGTATAACAAGAGCAGTGTGATGATGCAAGGGCCTTGGGGGATTCCATAAATAGAAGTTTCAGACAGCAAAGAATGAGTTAGAAAAATGCATTTGTGCTGTATCCATTCTTTGTTTATTTTCTGGGTGATTCTAGTTTATGCCTGATTTTGTATGAGAAATTCATTTATAGACCCTTTCAAAATCTGTAAACATAAAGTTCTAAATTCCAGAATAGAAGCAACTGGAGGCAAAACCATAATACATTTTCAATGGAGAAATTTGCATTAGCCACAAAATATGGCAAATTGGGATGTATTTGACAAAACAGAGCATATACCTCACATTGTATGTTTATGTATGGGTTTTTTCAGGTTTTACTGACAAGTCCTTACAAAAATGCTCAAGACCACAATAGTTTTTTCATCGTATGTCCAGAATTATATATTAATATTATTTTTTGTAAAGTTAACTCACTTTTTCTCCAGTCGCCTCCATTCCGGAACTTTGAACATTCCATATGACACACATTTTAAAGGGTCTATAATCTCTTGCAAATCTATCATTAACACCTACAAACTATCAACAACAATCAATTACTCTAACACAATACGATGAAGGCAGTCATAACATTATGACTACATCAAACTAAGACTCTGATTCAATCTAGCCATCAGAATTGAATTGAATCTGGACACGTTTTCCTTTGAATTTTTATCATCTTCAAAGAAAAAACAATAAGTCCAAATGTTTCTGTTTTAAGAAAAAAAGCAGACCGACCCAGACGGGAATAATCATAATAGTGTAATGATGCACATGGCCCTAAGGGGATTCCACAAATAGAAACTTTCAGACAAGAGAAGAAGAAAGAAAAACAGCGTGTCTGTGTTTGTCACCCACATATATGTTTGTTGAGAACACTCCGGTTTTTTGAGTCTGGTTGAATGCTTGTGTGTGTCAGACGATGCTCCCCAGGCTCTTTGAAGCTTTTATAGCCCAGGCGGGTCTTATCTAACCCGGTCTCCTGAGAGAAGGCGAGATGTAGAGAAGTGTAGAGCAGAATAGAGCGAGCATGCAAGCAAAGTGGACGAAACTGAAAGAGTCGTATCAACAGAGCAGCTTGGCATAAAAAAAACACTCATCATAATGACTCATGTAAGTCTAGCTCCAGAGTCTTAAAATACACCGGGCTTAAATTAAGAAACAAAGCAATAGCCGAGCATGTCTGGTGCATGCTTAATGAAAACTACTTCGACTCGGATGTCGAACTCAATCGTTAGAGATGGAATGTCGGGACTAGAAAATACTGCAATATGTTGGCAAGGCTGGATAAATATTGTGGTATCATCACTTGCAAAGTCCAGGCCAATAAAAATAACAAAAGCTCCACATACTCTT
Organism: Philypnodon macrostomus; assembly: GCA_036025475.1. Lineage (NCBI taxonomy): Eukaryota > Metazoa > Chordata > Actinopteri > Gobiiformes > Eleotridae > Philypnodon > Philypnodon macrostomus. The sequence goes on from JAVQKC010123053.1 coordinate 3,162, forward strand.
TGCTTGTTGAAAATGTGCAGAGTAAGCTTCATAATATAGCTTCCATACACTCCAGCACATAAACCGTTCATACCCTTCCCTCTCTGGCCAGCACTGTCTTCCCAAGGGCCCTTTCAAACTATTTCAATTGCCCCCACAAATTACAACTGGAGTTAAGGACCTTATGTTGCTATGTATTATGTATTTCAAGGACTTTTATTTCCTGCTTGGGTTGTTTGGTTGAAATGCATGTTGATGATGATGATGATGATGATGATGATGATGATGATGATGATGGATGAATTTTGATGAACTGTTACAAAAAAATATTATTTTGGCATAGATTTGGAACATCAGGTGAATTCAAGAAGGATCCTGTACTATATTAAGAGGCCGAAGATACTAAGCCTAGCCACAAAGCAATATGGCGACACGTTCCAGTCAACATGTGAGGCATTAACCACTAAACCAGAAAATCTCTGATCCAGATGAAAACCTGAAATTAAGAGCTTAATAGCTTAAATTTATTTGTCCAGCACAGCTACTTGTTTTGATTCTAGCTTTCTCGCACTAGTTTTGTAAGCTATCATTTACAACACACCACAATTGCTGCAGTATTGGAGGCATCTAGTTTATCAGAATAAACTGAATCAGAATTGGGCATTTCTGAAATGAATTCCAATGTTGATGCTACTCCATCTATGAGAGCAGATGTTCTAACCAAGAATGTATTGCTTTTATCAATAACCCTGTAATGTGACACTGGATGACCTGTGTGGGTGAGGGAGTGTGATCTTCTGTACCTTGCTGTGGGTGTAACTTACAGGAGGTTTTTTAGTTCTTGTGAGTTGATTCATAAATGGTTATCTGCAGCTGTACAAGCATTACTGAGTGTTTACTTTAGGGGTAATTCTTTTTCCACTGGTCTGGTGTATTTGCTGGATTAACCTGGCTGCAGTCTAAAGGATTTAGCCTGACCCAGTTTGACTTGTGAGGTCACCTTGTTGCCTTGACGGAGTAAATGTCAGTAAGGTGTCAGATTAGGCCGTGGGTCAACTCAATCACACTAATAGGAGATGAACCGCAGTGAATGGTGATCTTTCACTGTGATTTAGGTCAATCAAAGAAGATGCAGTGTAAGGCTGAGATAACAGGTTAAACTTTCTATTGGCAAGACAAAATGGTGGGCAAAGTTGATCTATTGGGCTAACTGTATCTCAATCCCACAGGAATAAACACGTTTGCCTTGACCCAAAATCAAAGTCAATCTCTTTTAAGAACTAAGAATTGTCCATAGTGTTAAATCCACAACATATATGTCAGCACCTTGTCACTTACCAATCAATCAACAATGTGCAAAAATAATGATGGCATTATAATAACTGTACCAATAAGATCACATACAGCCAGGATTCAATGTAAACTGTAATTGTAAACTGTAATATTGGGCAACAACCAACTGAGTATGATACAATTGGTCATTAATTGCTTTACACTAAAATATAGTGATGTTAATTGTTGATTATATCTGTGTATGCTATTTTAATGTAGTGACTGTATTTAAACTAATATATTGTATGCTTTCAAAGTGCAGTATATCCAGGCACACAAGCTGTCAGTCAAAGTGAATTCATTCCCCGAATACTCATTACATGACAGCTGGCATGTCATTCTCATTTTTTCTGAAACCATCAATTTTAAAACTCCCCCTCAGCCCACTGTCCCACAATTTTATCTTTAGATTCACCATTTGCAGGTGTGCATATGCTACTGCTCTCTGTGATGCATTCATCTTCTTCACTGGTTCAAGACCTCCTTGCTTGGAGAAAAATGCGATTATCTCACCAGACCGTGGCTGGTTGAGGATGACATGTTTTGGCAGCACAAGGCCATCTATAGTGTTTTTGGGGGCAGTGGGATCCATCAGACAGTAACAACATTTAGTGGGCTCTAAGCATGTTTCTCATCGCGCTGAGATGCACATTTATGTTAATGCCACACTGCTGTACTGTACCGAGTGTTGCCTCAGCATCACATTACTGGAGCGTGATGTTCCTGCTCCGGGGCCAAACTCAGTGACTCCCCGCGTGGTCGCTCTCTCTGTCCTCAGATCTGTTTGCAAACTGCTGAGCACAAGCAGCCGAGTGGTTCACACTGGATTAGCTGTGAGTTGGCTAAACAGTAGATAGCAGAGATAAGTGTGGAGGTGTGTGTGGGGGGAGGAGGGGGAGTGCAGCTGATATCAGCAAGTCTAGCGGAAAAACACTGATAAGGCTGCTTCACGATTTGCACTTAATGCGCCCGACGGGGAGATGCTAACGAACAAGAGCTCATGGTTCCAGGCTTGTGAAATCCTGTTTACACACAACAAAAACAGGGGTAAGGAAAGACAGGGAACACAAGAGGAGGAGAACAAGTATCTGGAAGTACGTCAGAGAAATAAACTGGAATTAAATTCTGACTTGTTCCCAGAGTTTGTTTTTGTGGTTTAATCTGCAGCATGTCATGACCTAGACCAGAGTGTACAGAAAACAAGTTCAAGAGTTTAGGCACTGACCATGGTCCAAGCCTAGTCTAACAAGTGCTAAGTCTTCAATGCTTTCAGTGCAGTTATATGTCGTCTAAAATGCATGTAATGTAAATATTTTGAGTCCTGAGTAGCAGGAACTTTCTTCATTCAAGCTAAGATATCTGGAAAAATGCAAGTCAGTGTTCAGTTCAGGCATGTATTGTGATCAGCTGAACGTAGCACTTTTTGTACACTCTTCTGTGCTTGCTCGGCTCTGTAAACAAATGAAAAAAAGAGTAAAGATAATGCATTTGATAATAGCCACACTGTCAACAGAGAGATATGTAGTCAGTAAGGGTTTCTTGAGCTGTTTAGTGCAGTTGGAAGTTGATTTTGATACTGTGAGTTCTTATTAGAAATAAATGAGAGTGAATGTTTGTGTTATTTCTTTGTGTCTGCCTTTTCACTTTATGGCTGTTGTGGTTGTCCCGTCTAAGGCACAAAGTCACTGGAACATGCTGCAGAGATCCCTGACCCCTATTTTTAGTTATTACATACACTTTCAGACACAGATGCAAGGCCTTCTGGGTATGTTTTATTATGAACACACTACAATATCTCCTGTACTTTCCAGCAAAAACTCATAGAAAGAGGCTTATTGTGTCTTGACATTATCATTTTAAAACACTGTCATCTAAAGTTTAATGTGATAAATTGCTAAAAACTACAACATGGTAATGCGAGCTGGGACTATGTTGATTGGACGTTTCGCACTGAAGACACTAACCAGATGTTAGCTGACCTTTTGGCAGATGGGGGTGCTTTCGTGGGAGAAAAAAGAAGAAAACAGTCAGTCCGTATAGGGATTTGAAGGAGAAAGTCTAGAAGGGGGGATATAAATATACCAGTAAAAGCCAATAGAAAAGACATCTCCAGTTTTTGCACATGTCTGTACTGTTCTTCCTCCTACTTCCAGCAGCTGGAGCCAAATCCGGTGGGAGAAGTCCATCATCTTGTCTACCTCTATTTTTTCAGATTTTTTCACCTTTACACAGTCATTCCTCCCTAGACTTAAGCCCATCTCGACAAGCCTTTTCATGGGAAGGTGAATGTAGTTAAAGGGCTTTGGCTGGTCCCCTGTCGATAGATTGATGTTTAAGTGTTTAACCCACAAAGGGCTTAGAAAACGGTTTCTTTATGCAGAATAGCTGGGAAATCTTCAATTCTTTGATGTTTGCTTGTTTTACCTGAGGAGCAAGATAGTAATCCTCTTGATGCAGAACAAACAGGAGAGGGTGAAACGGGGTGCCCATATTTGTCTGTCACCTTCTATAAAAGACATAAACAAAGCTGTCTTCATATAACACCCAAGCTGGAATATACCACCATTTACAGTATGTGTCTTCAATAGCAAATGTAGCCTTGTTGTGAAATATATTTTAGATGTAATATCGTGAGGAAACACATGGGGAAGGCAGAACATGTGTGGCTCTTCCAATTTTCCGTGACAAACATATAGAAGGTCTGAAATAATCCAATCTGTGCAGTTTCATAAATTGGGCTATTTATTCTCTTACAATCCTATAGCCATTGATGTATATATTAATGGGTTTAGTTTAGGTTTTTAAATATGTAGCTGTATACTGTATGTGTTCAAGGAGTATTGTACACTGCAAAAATTCTAGCATTTTCTAAAAATTGGGTAAAAATTTCACTACAGATTTGATGAAGACTTGACATTCATCTTCCTCCGCTATTCCCAATAAAGGCCGCGGATGATTGGAGCCTTTCCAGCAACTAGGGACCTCAGGTGGGGTACATTTGACAGGGCTGACACAAACATACACAGACAGACAACCATTCACTCTCACTTGAGGTATTACACAAAGAGAACATGGGGAGGACTTGCAGACCTCACCCAGCGCAGACTCCATCCAAAAATCCTGAATATGGTTAAATAATATATACAAAAACACTTCACTACACTTCAGTTCACTTCAGCTTTTGTCTATGCTTTGGAGATTGTACATTGTCAACCAGAGAATAGAATAATTATCCTCATAATTATCTTAAAGTGTCCTCCTTACAGTTTGAACCTTAAATGAGATCCGAGTTTCTTGTAGCCTATCTCGGACACTATTAGCTCTTGACTCCTCTGGACAATGGCCAGTTAATTGCAGGGTTGACATTTACAGACACACACTATGCATCATTTACTCTCATGCATTCACTAGGGACAGTTTACCTAAAGTATCTCTTTGAACAGGATAGAAAGCTAGACTACATTGAGAGAACCCATGGTAACACATGTATGACACAATGCCCTTGATTAGGGGCAGTAGCGCTAACCAATCAAAACCACAGGCACCTTCGACAAAAAAAAAGTAATTGCAAAAAAAATAGACTCATAATTATTCCAATCTGAATTGATTATAATTCTAGGCAGTAATAATTTATAAAATCTTTAAAAGCTAAATTTGATGAAGCAACTGAGTGTTAAAAATGCATTTCATCTTAAGTTATCGCTGCCCTCCAAACTAAAGAGTCACTTTGTATGTTATATAGCACTCACAAATGTACTTTACAGGACTGATTGTAATTCCGCCTTACCCTGTGGAATAATGGGTAAGCACTTCTGGCTTCAAGGGCAGGGCGCTGCTGTACTTTGTGTCTCTGTCACCTTCATAGACACACACATACACACCCGGACTCATCTTTATGTGAGAACGAGTGGGAAAAGAGATGGCTTCAGTCTCCACCAAATCCCTAAAAGCTGTCATTGACTTCAAACACCGTGGATTCTTCACAGTGGAGTGCTATTGCCCGGGCGACATCGCTGTCTGTATTTTTTTTCCATAGGATCCCTTTTGATATGGCCTCAGCAAGTCCTGAGCGGTCTCCCTACGTTTGCCTATAAGGTAGACCATGGCTTTCATTTCATCTCAAATCAGCTCACAGTTTATGGATATACAGAAGAAAAATATAGCCATAGTCGCTTCAATTAACACCTATTCCCCAAGCCAAAATGTATGCGTGATGTACCTCTGGCTTATGAACCCAAGCTGTTGTGGCGTGAACAAATTGAAGTTATGGAACATAAAAAGGAAATAATGAAAGCCATGATTCCTGAGAGAGGAACACAAAAGGGAATCAGAGTTATGCATCAGAGTTGGTCTAATGTATGTTTAATGTAGTCCTTTTAAAAGTAAAAGTGAAGTTAAAAATATGCATTCATTATGTGGCATAAAAGTACAACCTTTAACATATTTAGGTAATAAAGGAGAATGTATGGTTCACAGATGCCTTAAAACAAACTTACCAATAACACACCAAATGTAACTTACCAAAAATACCAAAAAATAATTTTAAATGTGACGTCTCAAAAAATTGGAGCCTAGGCAACAAAAAACAGAAAATGTCTGACACACAAAAAAAGCGAACTGCAAGTAATGTTAATTGACAACTTTTCAACTTTTGGGTTTTATATTTAATCTGTAAATGGCAAATATAAAGAAAACCAGTAAAATAGTCTGTAGGCCTGTAAAACGGATAATAATGACATATTCTCTGAATATGCAAAGAATGTATCCAACAATGTTTGAACAAACATATACTTTTTGTAAGTATTACAGCAACAATGGGAAGAATACTGCAGAGTATAACCTTAGTTAGTGTACCACTTCATGACTGTAATGTGATGCAACAATGCTGAATATAATGTGTTTTCTTCATCTTTACATTGTCAGAGGAATGACCAGAAACAGTGGAGAATGAAGACTACTTTATTATTTTCTATGTGGATTTACTGAATACATGTTGTAAATACTTGTTTAAGCAAGACATCAAAGTAATTGTAATGCTTTTCATAGTTTGTTGCTGAGCTAACCAATTACATAATATTGCTTCAACGTCAACTAACCCCTTTTCCCAGAATCTGAATAAACATCAGTAAACATCAAGATGTCAGATCTCACAAATACTTGATATCTGCATTGGAGGTTACATAACATGATTTTCTTAATTTGAATCTTGAAAACCGCAGCCAAGGGCGAGGTAGACCGGCGGCTTGAGACCATGGCGGCGATCATCGGTAGCTATGCAGCGGACAGATTTGGCCAAATCAAGAGCATAAACATCAAGACAAACTACACCATGAATTGTAGAGCCACCCAGATTCACAAGTTGCGCCAAGAACTTCGAAGCCTCAGGAAAAAGCACAACCCCTTGCTGAGCTTTGCAACATTCTAAGGACCAGGGAAGCCCAGGAAGGGAATACTTCACAAACTAGTGGAGCTGGCTCTACATCGACATCATGTTCCCACCAAAGTCACAGACCTTATCCTGGATTGTTACCAAAATTTCAGGCTAAGGGTCACTGCTGGGTCAGGAACATCAGACTGGCATCAGCTTCAGAACGGTATAGGGTCCAGGCTGCACCATCTCAGTTATTCTCCAATTAAAGCCTTTATGGACAACCTTACTGTCACCACGACATCAGTTCCAGGCAATAGATGGATCCTCAGAAGTCTAGAGAAGCTCATCACCTGGGCAAGGATGAGATTTAAACTATCAAGCAAATCAAGATCTCAAGAGGGGGAACATTGTGTTCTGCTTCTCACTGTCTCCCACTGTGAGCCATCATACAAGCTATAACAGAAAAGCCAGTCAAGAGCCTCAGGAAGCTCTTTGATTGCAGTCTCAAATTAAGTGCTTCCATCCAGAAAACCAGCAGAGAGCTTGAGGACTGGCTAAGTCGAGTTGACAAATCAGGTCTGCCAGGGAGGTTCAAGGTCTGGATTTACCAGCATTCCATCTTGCCCCGGATCCTGTGGCCATTGCATTGCGGGTGTACACAGTACCCTTAACAACAGTTGAGACCATGGAGAGAAACATCAACAGATACCTGCATAGATGGCTTAGTCTATGCAGCCTGAGCAGCTCCGCCCTGTATGGCACCAGTAACATCCTGCAGCTTCCATTCAGGGGCCCCGCCAAAAAGTTCAAGTTGTTCACAAGCAGGAGAGCAGACGAAGCTCTGGAGGTAGCCGAATCACGACTGACGCAGAAGGCACTGGTGGCATCCATAGCCACAGGTCGGGCAGGCATTGGCTACTTCCCGACCACCAGGGTGGACAAGGCCAACAACATCTCGTTCAGGAGGAGCATGGACTAAATGGAAGAATATTCTGCAACGCAAGATCACCTGGTCCAACATTTGGAAAGTAGACTTCCTTCCACCACCTTAGTCCAACCAATCTCCATGTCTGGGTCAGAACGGAAACACCATCCTGCCCTCTATGTTCAGTAATAGGATGTCCAAATGCCCTTGGAGATGGGTGTTATCACTGCCGCTTAGGACAATTGCTGACAGCATAACCACTGCCATTAACACCATCAAGGGCCACAACAAGCCTCATCATGTTCCAAAGAGCTGGAGAGATGCCCAAACCACAACCTCAGGCAAAGTCTGGCCTCCTCACCTCCCCCTGATTGGAAACAAGATGTGGAACTTGGCAAACAGCTGAAGATTCCAGACAAAATAACACCAATGCGACTTCCACTAGATATGTTCATTGTGTCAGATTCCACCAGGCAGTTGATCATTCTGGAGCTCACAGTGCCCTGCGAGAAGTGAATGGATGAGGCTAATGAGCAAAAGCATGCCAAGTACCAGGAGCTGGTGGACGAGTGCAGGAGAAAAGGTTGGAAGACACACTGTAAACCTCTGCTGAGGATTTGCAGCTGCAAAGTGTTGCTGCTGGGCCTCACAGGGGAGGCAAAGACGAAGGCTATCCAGTCCACAACTGATGCAGCAAAAAAAGCCACAAGGTGGCTATGGATTAAGAGGGCAGAGCCGTGGACAAATGCTGCCAGGGTCTAATCAACCCCGGTCAGGTTACCTGGGTGAGAAAAGGGATGAAAAGTCCTGAAACACCCAATGACCCCAGGTCATCTCTGATGATGTATCCCATCGCATCTGCAGGATGTACCTTTCACCTAGTATTACATTTATTACTTTCATCTTATTATTATATTAAATTATTATTCTTATTCGATTTTATTATTATTTTTATGTTTTTATTATTTTTATGCTTTTGTGTCATTTTAACAGGTGACAATGGCATGTGTAAATTCCACGTTCTCAAAAACTGTATAGAATAAGAGATGCTACTGCAACAAACAACATTCAGTCATAAAACAACTAAGAAATTACTATTTTAGTAATGGCTATGTCTGTTTACACAACTAACATGGTGCAGGGTTGGATTGGTCAACACAAATGGTACATGTAAATATTTTGTGTTGCTTGCAGTGGTCTCAATGTTTTTGGGGTATGTGTTATTTATTTTGTTCTTTAAACAAAGCAGCAAATTTTTAAAGTATATAGTAGAGTTAAAATAATGATGAGGGAATCCCACGCATAACTGTTAACTAGAATGTCATGACACATGAAGAAACTATGAGACTGTGAACATGAATAAACAGTATATTGCTGTATTGACAAAGTTATGACACACCGTGTGTCAAAGTCATTAACGTGTTTTATGAACTCATACTATGAATATTCATACGACAGATCGAGAATCCCTGCTCTATATTATACAGTATACAGCACTATTCACTCTACAGCCTGATCAATTACCAATTTAAACAGTGCATTCATTTTCATGGAGCAATGTATGTGTAATTTATGAGCGATATGGGATTGCATGTTTCTATCAGTGTCAAAGTGACGTGTGTGGGGTGATAATCTATTCCGTGACCCAAATTTATGTTGTGAACGGGTACAAAAACGCTCCCCCAGTTTTCAGCTTTCTGATTTCACAGCTCATCACTGTCAGCCGGATACACTGCGTATGTGCCACAGCCACTGCGATAAAAGGGATGCGTTATCCATCTGATCCAGAGGAGATGTTTTGAAAGGAAACTCTGTTATTAATAAATGCATGAGAACCGACAGAAAAGGAACATTCTGCGCTTTGCAATAAAAAAAGAAAAAAAATCACTCCTTGTTAGCATTCTCCCAGACGCTAGAAGCTACTACACACCCTCCAATGAGACACATTATCTCTGGTCAGCTTTCCTATCTATTATTCACAGCTCTGCACGAAACACTGGTGGCGAGATCAACAGCAGTCACTTACAATATATCCCCAAGCAACGCAATCCCATTCATATGCAAAAGGAACCTTAATAACCGTGGCTGCAGATAGTGGAGAGGCTGCGAAGTTGGCAAAAGCTTGTGGGGAGCACACAGCTTTGATTTGTGCTGTCGTATTCAGAGCAAAGTAAAAACCTTGTACAGAATGGGCATTGTGTATCGAGCGTAAAATGAAGAATTGTTCTGGCCTTGAAAAGGAACATTCTGCACCTTTTTGTTCACAGGTTTTGAAAGAGAACCTGGTCAGGCAAGGCAAGACATTCATCCTCTGCAGGTGAAAGATTTTGATTTAGATAAGTTAACATTTCATTTGTCTGAAAATCCCACTTTTATCCCACATTTATTCATACTTGTGTATGTTGTTTATGAGCTAAATCAATGATTTAGGTAGATTTGGAATGTAAACATGTTCCACGGTGAGGTATGTAATGTGCATGCAGTATACATATAAATCAATTGAATATTCAATAATTTAAGAAAGGTCAAATATGTACTGTGTAATTGTAAGGTTTCTGTTATGTTCAGGAAACATAGGACAGGCCCACTACAGAAATACTGTGTATATATATTTAAATATATTGGGTTGGACAGCAGATGAGTGTGTTGTCATCTAGATCTCTGGGCACGTCAGTATAGTGTTTAGAGGAGAAAGAGCCTTTGTGTGGGTTTTTCATGTCAGAGAACTGACCACTGCTAGTGTAAAGTTCCACTGCTTCCAGAAAAGTTGAGCAGTTTCTGCCTTTATTGAAATCTGCAGGACACCTGTATAAGACATATGCTTTCATGCGTGTCCACAGACTGTGGATCCGCGTCTGAAATGTTAATAAATTCAAGGGGAAATTGCTTTGTGTTTATCTGTAATATGACAAAATGCCTTTACTTTGATCCCAGTGCATGTTATAAGCTCACAAACACACAAATGGCATTTCAAATGCTAATTCTCTATTGTGTGGGGGTTTATTAAATAATATCTGAACGCAATATGTGCTTTGTGTGTGGCTCCATCCTGACAGACTCATCTGTTTGTCATCTTGAATATTATGATATATGCAACTGGCCATCATCTATAGATGTGATCATTTTGTTGTAAATAAAGGATGTCTCCTATTCATACTCATCTTTGATATTTTACTGATAAAAATGCCCATAAAGGCTTGGTTTTGAATAAAAAGCAGATAGAACTGGTTTGTAGAGAGCTCCCACCTCCATGATGTTTGCACTTGCATTTCAAAATTTGGTTCAATGAAAATGTTTTGGTTTGAGTGCTGTTCTGGCAGCCACAGAATATTTAACAAGCAAAATAGCCTTGCTTTTTGCTTTTTTATGTACTCTGCTGCTTTCTGTTGCTATGCAACCACATCCTCCAAATTGCCAGGTTCAGGGCCACATCCCCTCCTCCTTCTCCCCCTTTTCCTAAAAATGAGGAGGGGAAGGTACTTTGTGCGTGAAGTGAGGCGTGAACACAGCGGCGCCACCCTTAGGATTACTAATTTGAATAAATATTTCACCATTTGACTCTGGACATGTACATATTCTCTCACATACATGTACATATCCCAATGTGCTGTAGTGTTTTTACCTTGTCACCTTTGTTCCACGCTCATATCCGATGCCTCCTTTCAAACCAATGTGATTCTTTTCTTGTTCCCTTTCCTTTTCTGCTACGTTCTTTTCATCAGAAATGGCTGTCCCTCACTGGGCTTTGTTTGTGTGCTCACACAGCTCCTCTCACCGTGTACATACTGTATGTCTGTGAGGCAGACTGTCTCTATAATTGGGTTATTCTTCTCTTCACCGGTCTGATGCACTCAGACACACATGCACTACACACACATACGCAGCTGGATCTGGACACTTTGTATAGTAGCCTGTAGGAAAATGTAGAACCAAACTTCAGATTAAAAACAAAAGCTATGATATGAGCAGTGATAGTGCAGAGAACTGAGCAATAATTCCAGATCCTTGCATTCCTATAACATTTGCATTGAGCAGCTATGAGAGATACAGTTTTACATTTCAATTTGTACTAAAAGAAAAAAAATGAAACCACTGGCTAATAAACTGCACTAATTACTATGTTGTGACATTCTGGTGAAGTTAATTGTCACCGTGAGAACTAGTACATGCACATTTTGAAGGTCTTATTTATATCTAATTAACAAATTAACTACTTTTGTTACACTCTTGTAGAAATGTCCAAACAAAGTAAACATTCCATGCTGGTTAAAGTAATTATGCTTTTAAAATAAGTCATTTCAATCACATTTAAGGAAGTATAACTTTACTAACCATAAAGTATAGTATATTTAATAATGGTTCTTTTTTAAATTGTGGTTTTATAGTTCTTCTGGAATCCACCTTAACCTGGTTTAGAGTCCTGGAGCTTTGTCTGGTAGGGTCTACAAAGTGAAAGCTATGCAACTGAGCAATGTAAGAGCAATGTAAGAGAATAATTTCAATTTCTAGATCCTGACCATGTTTAATGTATTATGAAAATTCTATAAAAATGGGTAACACTTAACTGGAACTAATAAGCATTAGTTAAGCATTAGTTAAACATTAGTTAAGCATTATTTAAGCATTAGTAATCAGTTAGATGGTCATTTACAAAGCATTACTTCAACATTAAAAAAAACATCAAACTGTTAATAATTATAACCTTATGTAAATCAATTACAATATGTACAAATCTGTGTCAATTATATATCCAAAAACTCCTAATTAATGAAATAACTGTTATTTACATATTCATTATTGCTAAATTTGACCTTAATATTTTGAGGTACAATGTTAAGAGGCTAGTGTCAGTATGTTGTACAATGTAATACACTGTGTAACAAACTGTAATAACGTGTAACTTTGTGTGTTTTAACATTGTACATACAGAATGGTTATGGTTAGTGTTGGGGTTAGGGTTAGGTACTGTAATTATATCGGCGAAACAACAATAATATGGAATCACGTCGGAGCGCGTCCGCATCCGCAGATCCTAGCTGGAATCAATTTCAACATTTGCACACAGGTACATACCATAAAGACGCCGAACTGTATCAACTTGGGTACTTCTTTGATGAATATTAATTAAGTAATTAATTAATAATGGGCCAAAACTAAGTCTTTGCTGGATCTTTTTCAACTGTTGCACACAGATACATATCATGAAGATGCAGAACTGGGTTGAGTTTAGTACATCTTCGATTAATGACAATTAAATAACTCTTTGCACTTTAATTGAGCCAATAATCCTGCTGAACATAAACAAAATCTCATGAATGTTGTCACATTGATCCGGGCCTCTATAGCGCCCCCATGTTTATGACCCCTATGGGACCCTGGACACACTTACTTTGGCAGAGAGCAATGAAACTTGGTACAGTGATTCTCCACAGTGGACTCAACATAAAATATAATTATGAC
>JAVQKC010123093.1:0-22171 GCA_036025475.1 Philypnodon macrostomus
GCCAGCGATGTAACAGAACAAACTGAAAGCTTTTCAGGTACTACAACTCTAGCAGATAGGATGTCTCAGAAACCAGAGTCAACAATTTCTCCTGTGTCTGATATGGCTTCACAAACACATGTCACTGCTTCCTCTTTGTACAGTACTGAGAAACCAGCGTTATCTTCAGAAACACAAGAGACATACACCACAAGTGAGCAAACTGTGACTTTTGAAAGTGTTACAACCAGTTCTTATGAGTTTAAAACCTCTTTACCTGTGCCCCGACCTAGTGTCTCTTTGCCAAAGGATACCTCTACCTTTATCGATATGGATGGTTCTACAAGTACACCGGAAGATGATGACTTGGACACAAGTCCAGACGGATCTGGTGATGATGTGTCTTTTGAAACAACCACAAAATCTCTAGATACATTTACCATTGCTAGAGATGAAGCTGAAACTGATGAACCCACAAGTGGTCACATGACAACTACAGTCTCCCCTTCACACTTTACCATGAGGTCTACAACTCAGCCTGCCAGTATGACAGGTACTGAGCCAGGCAGTGGGATATTTGTAGATGATGCTAACTTTGAGGATGAATTTTCTGATGATGGGTCAACAACATTTACATTATCGCAGACCACACAAGCATCTTCTCTTTACAGTACTGAGAAACCATCTGCCATGCCCAGTAGCTTTACATACTCCTATACTACTACTTCAGATGCAACAGATTCCAGCATGCCAAAAGAATCAGCACTAACACACACATCTGCACAAACGCCAAATATTGTCACTTCCTTAATAAGCACACAGAAACCCAAAACCACAACAACACCAGTGACTATAAGGTCAGTCATTACATCTGCAGTTACTGCCAGCTCACTTCTCTACAGTACAGAAATGTTCACATCAACTACTGAAGATCCTGTGTCTTCTCAATCAGCTAGCACATTTGTAATACGAAATGATTCAACGACACAACCGCTGGAAGTGTCAAAAACATTTGGAGAAGCAACAGGTGAAACGGAAACATTTGTCTCAACCTCACAGCAGGCTTCTTCACAAGAGGTAGAAATCATTTCTTATACAGCATCACCAGTTCCAACAACAGACTCAAAAACAGACATAACTTCATCCAAGATCACAACAGAATCTTTACCAGCTTTACCATTTACTGATAGTAGCACTGCTGATGTTGCTTCAGGTATATCCAGTGCTATCCACATCCATGAGACAATAACATCAATATCCACACCTGTCCCCTCAATTACATATCATGGTGTCACAGACCAACAAGTTGTGATAATTACTCCCAGCAGTGACCAAGCCAAAACTGACCAAACAGAACAAACGCCTACTATGGTTTTGCATTCATCATCCAGCACATCTATTATATTTACAGAGAATACCACAGATGAAGATAGGATTTTTTTAACAGCAACAGACAGTGGTAAAGATCTCTCTCGTGTAACTGAAGGTGACAGCATAATTGATGCTGATACAGCTTCAGCCATTGCCTCATCTTCACCCATTTCCCCTACAATCCAGACACAAGAAGCTAGAGACACTGATGTTGTTACAATGACTCAAACGCTGTCTGTAACAGAGGAACCAGAGGGATCTGGTACTGATAGCACTAATATGTTTACTTCTGGACCAGTTATTTCAATGATTGCATCTACCACTAATACACCTCTACTATCAGCATCATCTATTGACTATACCAAGTCATCAGAAATGGATATTTCTAGTGTAGAGGCATCAAGTGAAGAGACACTGTCATCTCAGGCCACCCCCAAAACTGCTGAAACCACAAAATCAAGTTCTGAAAAAACACTTGAATTAACCACACAACATACCATTCCTTATGACCATACTTCACTAGGTTCGAATGTCACTAAGTCTATCACTGAGATTACCACCTCCTCTACTCAGACAACAGAGGCATATATTGACAGCACAGTTGAACACGAGAAAGCAACAACATCAGCACCCAAGGCCACCATGGCACATGAACAGTCAAGTACACTAGCAACCTTAGTGAGTGCATCAGAAACCACATACAGTCAACATAGCTCTAAAATGTCCTCAACACATTCTACTTCAAAAGAAACATTCATTTCTACAGTTTCATCTCAGCTCAGCATGGAAACTTCAACTACTTCTTCACATGACAGGGAGACCCAAAGTATATTCACTGAAAGCTCCACAGTCAAGGCAGAAATAGATACAACATTATCTCCTGTCCACAGCACTGAGGAAGTTTCAATGTCAAGTATCTTGATTACAGAGGGCTCTGACAGGACATCTGGAAGTGATACAACTGTAGCCACCTCAGCACCACTTATGTCCAGCACAGAGAAACCAATTACTGTAACAAAGGAGGATATGACCATATCGAGTGTTAGAATGGAAGATAAGAATTTTTCAACTACATCACATCCAGCACTCTCAAGTCACAAGACTACTTCTACAACAGAAACATCCCCAACTGCAGTCACATCTCTCCAAACAACTTCCAAAGACATAGAAATCAGGTTTGTGACCACATTTATTCCAGCATTAGACACAACACCATCTTTCCAACATGCCAGGTCGGAGATTGCATCAACTCACTATCCTCAATTTGAAAGTTCCTCTGAGAAAAATACTGTGTCTGCAACAAGCACAGAGCCATCCAGTCACAAGTCAACCACACCTTCTGAGCTTGGTACCATTGAAACAATGCAAACTGCAGCCACAAATGTAGATAAGAACACACCACAATCTGCTGCTGTCCAGTTGTTGTCTTCTCTAAGTCCAATAGAAAAACTCACCGGGAGATCAGCATTACCATCAAAGTCAACCTTATCAACAACTGGGTCTTCACTCTTTAGCACCGAAACAACGGCAGTACCCATCAATCAATTTTCTGAACAAACTGCAACCCAAAAAATACACACAACTTCTTTACCCGATGCCAATAAGCAATCAACATCACAGATGCAAAAAGTGACAGTCACAAGTGAAGCTGCAGTGTCTAAATCTTCATTGGACAATGAATCCGTTATGACGACCATTGAGCCAGTCACAAAAAACATTTTGGATTTAACAGATGAACTACCAGATTATGGGGGGGTGGGCCAGGTTGAGTCATTGCCAGAATATCTCACAACTGCCACAACCACTGCTACCCAGTCACCTGCAACTCAGCCTACCACAAGTGCCTCCGGAGATGTGGCTACGACAAAAGAAACCGCATCGGAGAAACAATCCTTGTCCCCAGATGAAATCCAAACTGTATTTAAAGACCACACTACTGTTTCAAAACTGTCGGAAATCTCGAAAGTACCTACTTCAGCACTCACAACAGTAGCTCAAACATTAACTGTTGAATCAGTCCCTACCACCCCTTCACTGTCTTCAGAGGAGATTGACGATATTAATGGAACCATGGCACCATTACTAACTGAAGCTGAACCACCAATAAAGGGAGAAGATGCAACTGCAATGCCACCCCTGGACCACACAATTATTGGCGAAGTTGAAATTCCAGGTATGTTTATGTGTTTTATGTATTTAATGCCTAAACATCAACAAATCAAATGACCAGTTTTTTTTGTTAATTGCTATGTGTGTGTGTGTTTTTCTTTTGTTTAGGAATTTACTCATGCACAGAGAATATTTGTCAAAATGGAGGTACCTGCTACAAAACTGGCAGCATACATGCATGTAGTTGTCCTCCTGGCTACAATGGTCCCAACTGTGAAACGGGTAGGGGCAGCTAAAATATACTACCCATTACTGTTGGCATTTCCATCTATTTGCATCATTCTTATGTGTTTATATTTCTTATCTAGAACTTGATGAGTGCCATTCCAATCCTTGTCGTAACGGAGGTACATGCATTGATGGAGTGGCTAGCTTCACTTGTATGTGTCTCCCGAGTTACACTGGCCTTTATTGTGAAGAAGGTATGTTTGGCAAAGTTTTGTTCCTTCCATTACTAGTTAATGAAATAGTCATCTATCTTATCTGACATTTCTGGCTTCAAAACAATACAATTAAAGGTCTATTTCCCCTTCATTTTGTAGTTAGATATTATAATGTAATCGCTCACCTGGGTCCCTGGGGCATGTAGCAGAAGAACAGACTGATTCAAGTATTAACACTAAACAGGCTATGGATAAGTCACAAATTCACAGTATTTGTTGGGTTGTAAACAGCATTTTTATCACTTTGCCTGTTTAGAAATTTTGGTAAGGTCAGGCAAGGCAAAAATATAGTTTTATGTCTGGAGCTTGCTTATTTGTCATTTTTTGCATCTTTTGTTTTGTACTGTGATCCCACTTGTATTGTACTTAGAGGTTTTGAGCTTGTGCAGAAATGTTTTTGACCAGGGTCTACACCCTAAATATTGTGGGGATCAGTCATCGCTGAAGCACGCCCATATTATGTCCTCTCACACAGCTGCCTGCTAAGAATGCTGTGCCAGAAAAATAATGATGAAAATCTGTCTTCAACAAAACCACTTCAACTAAGATTTTTATACAATTTGTAGATGGACCAAAGAAATAATAATACAGCCTATAACAGCTACTGCAGTATATCTTACTCCAACTTTTTGTATACTGACAGATTTGTTCAGTGAAATTAAGTGTCATTTTTGCTTCCTGTTCCACCAGATACTGAAACCTGTGAGTACGGCTGGCACAAATTCCAGGGACACTGTTACAAATACTTCCCTCAGAGAAGAAACTGGGACACAGCTGAGAGAGAATGTCGAATGCAGGGGGCACACCTCACCAGCATCCTGTCCCACGAGGAACAGCAGTTTGTGAACCGTAAGTAAAAAATAGTGGATGATTAAGAAATATACTAACTTATCAAGGTCCTAAAAAGTATTATTTTGCAACCAGGTGTCAAATCTTCAATTTTAATAATTGTACATCATTTTATTGTAGCCTATTAGATTTTGCTGTGATATGTATACATTTGTTAATATCTGCAGCAAGCATGCATATAATCTCCTCAAGTTATCTAGCTAAAGTAAATAACAGGGGTGTCCAAACTATGGCCCAAGGGCCAAATGTGGCCCACAGAGTAATTTTTTGTGGCCCGCAGGCTTAACTCTCAATTGGCCCAAATTGTCTTTTTACTGCATTCATTGTCTAACAAGATATTTTCCACTTTTTTGTGTGGTTATAATATATAGAGGAACACTAAGTGAAAAAACCTGCTGGAAGATATGTTGCCAGTAAACAGGTACAACCGATTGGTCACCTCAGAGAGTGGCCCTTTTTGAAATTCATTTTTGACAATGTGGCCCTGAGTGAAAAAGGTTTGGACACCCCTGCGTTAAAAGTAGCAAAATTGACTGGATATTATATGTTTGTAATAGGTCAAATCTAATGTACGTGTTTTTCTTAGGTCTTGGACAGGACTACCAATGGATTGGCCTGAATGATAAAATGTTTGACAATGACTTCCGCTGGACTGATGGTACACATTTGGTAAGAGAGCTCTTTCTTTCTCACAAAGTCTGATGTAAATATTTGGAAGAGGTTTTCTTGGCAGACAGTCACATAGACAAAAGCTCCATTTACTTCATTAGGTTACTCCAGATAACTTTACAACAGAGCAGATGTCATTTCATTAAAACAATTGGACACTCTATGCAGTGTTTATACAGAACTCAAGTCTTTATATGTTTTTCTATAGTAGCTATTGACCATTTCTTCTAAAGCCAGGAAAGTGGCTAATTATTAGTACATGCTTGCACATATTCACTCAAACAGTCCTTCAAACATGAATAAGAAGTTTAAAGTGTGGTTGTCAGTGATGCTGTTTAGATAAATACACGCAAGCGTAGACAGGTATGGTCCTTCCGCAGCCCCACAGGCATCAGGAGGCCCAGTCAGCACCAGTGTTTGGGGGATGGGATACTGTAGAAAGGGTGACGCACAGATGGACAGCACCTGGGCTCAGCTGCAGGAAGAGAGAAATAGCAAGGGACTCTCCAGTCAATTTAAATACAGTCTAATATGTATTGAAAAGTTCTATTCTCTTTCGACCCTAAAGCAGAATAAACAAACATAATGAATAGATGAATGTTATTATGAGATTATTTTTCAAATTGTTGTGTAGTTATATATTTCCATAATTTTTTGACATTTAATGGTGTCAAAAACAACTGACTGCACAATTTTCCAACCAGGTTGATCATCCAGGTCTAAAAAGTTCAAATTCCAACAGATAAGCTTAGCAAACTTAAATTGTGTATTTGGCATTCAATGTATTATAATGGACATTCAAGGGGTCTTAAAGTATTACATTTGTTCTTGAAATCCCCAGAAGTGCCCTAATTTAGGTTTTACCTTTTAAATGAGGTGAACAGGAAGCTTAGTTGTTCCAGTGTAATGACAGGGGAGCAGAGCCTCAGGGGAGGTCTGCAGTAGTGAGGGTCACAGCCTGAAGAGACTGAACCTGAAGAGTGCTGAAAGAGTCCAGCTTCACCTTCACAGCTGTGTGTATACTGTACCTGTGTGCAAACGCACATTTAGTGAAGAGAAATGTGGTGGCTGCAATAATTCTAATGACCAACTGATTAGTCACATTGTCATATATATATATATAATTAGAAAAGAACAGATATAAAACAGATATAAACAAGGTCAAAACAATGACAAAAACAGGACTCATTTAAGTCTAAGCCAGTCCTAAACCAGAATTCAATTAAATTGAGTGCTACTAGTGTCTCCATCTTGTGGCCACTGATAAAACTGCAGTAAGCTGCAGTTTTTGTTTTTGTTTTTGTTTTTTTTACTACATAAATAGATCTTTATTTATTCTATGGATGTATTTATTTACATCTATCTTGGTACAAGTGCAATAGTCCTAATCTGTCTGTTTTATTTTTCTAGCAATATGAAAACTGGAGGCCAAACCAGCCAGACAGCTTCTTCTCATCCGGTGAAGACTGTGTGGTGATGATCTGGCATGAGGACGGCCAATGGAATGATGTCCCTTGCAACTACCATCTTACCTACACCTGCAAGAAAGGCACAAGTAAGTAATAACTGCTGAAAACATAATGCAATACTAAGCACTTCCACAGTATATTTTAATTGTATATTTAATATTTTTCAGTTGCCTGTAATCAGCCTCCTCTAGTAGAAAATGCACGAACCTATGGCAAAAAGCAAGAGCGATATGAGGTGAATTCTCTGGTGAGGTATCAGTGTCGATCAGGCTTCATTCAGAGACATGTGCCTACGATCCGTTGCCGTGGAGATGGACGATGGGACGTTCCCAAAATCACCTGCATAAATCGTAAGTTCTAACTAACATTGCTTTGTAACTAGAGGTGGGTAGTTCGATTTACTCAGTTACATTTAATTGAATAAATGATAGTGACTCATCATGTGTCATGTGAATTATTATTATTTATTTATTTTATTTTTTTGGGGAATATCAGGAATAGGGTAGTAGTATTTTTCTTTTGTTTTTTTTACCACATAAATACTTACTCTTACCAATTGTGGCTACTCTACCCACGTCTGTATACTTGCCATAGTATTGTCTTAAGTAACATTTTTCTTTCTTCTGTTATCTTTCAGCATCTATCTATCAAAAGGCTTATTACAGAAGACACCAACACAAAAGTCTCTATAGCATCAACAACTTGGCCAGCAAAAGATGGCCAGAAGATCCTCCGCGCTTCCAGTACCCGCTCTATCGAAACTCAAGGGACCGGAATCAGCTTCAGCGGGGCAAAAAGTGATATTAAAACCATTCATCAATGGACAAGCACAAGTCAAACACAACTGGAAAACAGGAATGATTTCTGGAGTGTGTGAACGTCAGTGGAACCCTATGATGTGCCTTTTTTTATCAAGGAGCACTGTTTTCATCATCGATTTTTGGACTGAATGACTTTTATTGAGCTTCTCGAAGGACATTTTCTATTTTCTATTACCACATTAAAAACACATGACACACCTTAATTTTAGAATTATATAAAGTTACTTAATATTGACACAAACTATCCTGTATTTATAGCGCTTATGAAAAGGGATCTCAAGCCATCTTGAGTCTAGGTCCTGAAGAGCTACATTATCAATGGCAATATCTCATTTTTATAATGTCCACTTTCAGCTCAATGTAACTAAATGTGTTTAAAGTTTTGGTTATGTGTCATAAATTCTTTATATCGGGTAGCTTAAAAAGTGTTCCCAGTCATTAATCCTTTGTCAGTTTTTTTATATGTGTATATGCAATCGTACATGATTGCTTTCTAAGTACTTCATTACAGCCAAATGTTGCCAATGATCATCACTGTTTTAGTTAAACTTCTCTTCTGCTACTTTTATTGGGCAATCAGCCATTAATAGAATGTATTTTGTGAAATGCTCAAAAAGACTTGAATGAACGGCTGTCAAAGCAGAGATGAATCTAATTTATTTTCAGGCTGCTCTACATCCTCCTCTGATGCTCACAGGCGATGACCCTAACGTGCTCTCCATGTTTTATGGAATTCGTCCAGAGACCAGCCAAACTGTTGAACTGGATGCTCTAAAGATAAGTGACTTTATGTTTGATGCTAGAATGGACCAAAGAGAATGGAAGGCTCCGACAGCTGCAAAACGTGCATCTGTATTTTTGTACATGTGGATGCTCATCAGAGTCTCCAGTATTTCTTATAAAACATGTTTGTTTTGTCTGCCTGTGAATGTCTGTGTGTAGCCTAATGTGCACATAATACCTTATATATTTATAACTTTTTCATTTTACAATGTGAATGTCTAGGATGTTTCAAAAATAAGACTGTTCTGCTTTAAATCACAAAGAAATAAATGATATAAATTGATATTACATTCTGATTATATATATTCTAATATATATCTTGTTAAATGTTAAATGGGTCTTTTAGTAAAAACAAGTAGGAATTTATTATCTCCATGGTTGGAACAGTTATTTGACTATGTCAGCAGTGTTGTTGTTTGATCAGCAGGGGGTGCTACCAGCTCTTTTGTCGTGGTTAAAGTAAACCTATGACAGTACAGGTTTTTGAATATGACCTGACAGCCCTAATACTTGGCCTCCATTATCTTCTGTTTTATTTCAAAAATGTATTTTCATACAGCGACTCCAACACCATACTGTACATAATTCAGTCACAGAGAGATCCGTTTCTATTATATTGAGTTTTTTTCTAGACAGCTGCTCACAACTTTTTATGACTTTACGTTTACTTCTGTGCATACATCGACTGCTCCACCAATGTCTATACTATTAGTCTGGCATGTCTGTACCTTCTTTAATCTGACCCAATTCCCATGGATTCCCACATCGAGCCTTTCAGGTCTGTGCCTTTGTTCCTGTTGTATAATGTAGTAGTGCTGGCAGCTGGGCACTTCACATAAAACGTGAATGAAGAAATAAAAGTGAGAAGGCTCTAATCTAAGAGCCCCTGACTCACATGGGCTCAAGCCAGATACACAGCCTCTCATTTGGCAGTGCGGATCACGCCACATAAACGTACTGCCTCCAGTGAAGAAAATACAACTGAGAAAAAAGGAGCAGTCTCAGAAAGTGTACTTACTGTTTTTTATTTGAAGTTGATTTGATGAACATGTATATGATTATACAATACAGAATTTTGTCACTTTTCATTATGGGTCTTTGAATGTCAAGCACCTTTTCTTCAAATGTAACTGGAAATAGTGTTACGCCGACCTTGCAGTGACTGGGGTTAGAAAAAAAAGTCACACTTAAATTGACATAGCAATTAACTACATTGTATCTACCTCATTAAGTACAATGTAATACACTGTGTAACAAACTGTAATAACATGTAACTACATTGTACATACAGAATGGTGAGGGTTGGGGTTAGGGTTGGGGTTAGGGTTAGGTACAATGTTGTTACATGTTATTACAGTTTGTTACACAGTGTATTACACTGTACTTAATGAGGTAGATACAATGTTGTTAGGGCCTATGTAAAATAGTGTTACTGTATAAAATATTAGAAAAAATGATTTTGAAAAATAGTGCAATATTTTGGGGACGCAGTTTAGCTCAGTTGATAGAACGTGCTCGCCCTGGTGTCGTGGGTTTGGGCCTGGCTAACAATGGTATGAATGTCACTGCCTGACCTTCTCCCTGATTTCCTGTTGCACTACTGTCCTATCAATAAAAAAAAATACAAATAAAAAAAAAGGCCATATATAAATTTTTTTAACAAAATTAACACGTGCAATATTTTGGCACTGTTGCAGTTCCTCGTGAAAAAGGTCCTCCGCTAAAAATGTGGTCATGGCAGTGGTCATCACAAAAACTGTTCAAATCTGCACAAGACACATGATGTGAATTTAAATTGTATTTAATAACTAGACATGACAAAACACAATTAGTGTCACATACAATTAGACCAAAACCAATGACTTTTTGTTAAACATACAAATTTTATATAAAAAAACAACAAAAAAACAAGCTGGTGATGCGATTGGGAATTGATGCAGAATAGTCACAGTAGATTTACATTCATATTTAAAGACTTGAAAAGGAATCCTCCGCAGCCCAAAGTATAAAAATTGCCTTCAGTTTGCAACAGCGGAACTATGACATCTGTACTATAAAATGCAACAATAGTTATATTACCTTTTCTGCATACAATCACAACCTCTCATCCAAGTATTCCACTGGTCAAACTTAGATGATGTTCCTTCACCATCAAGTCCTCGTCTTTCTCTTCATTTAATCATCTAAACGCTTTTCTCTGTTGCCCTCAAACTAACAAAACAAACAATGTACAGTGAAATGAAAACTAAAGTGGTTACAAAAATCACTAATGATGTAGAACTGATGATATTGCTGAGAGTAAAAAAAAAAGACATCACAGTATCGGTAAAGAGTTCATGCTGGTTAACATCCAAAGCTTATTGCTTCTATGGGCTGTGGTTGTTTGCTGCTCTTTGGTGGTTACTATGTCTTCACCTTTTAACATATTTTTGATCTTCTCACGGGTCTTCCATGTAGCAATAGACACCATAAAGCTTCTGCGCCTTGTCAGGGAACCCCAAAAAACGCACTGCGGCCTCCGTGGGGCTGCAGTTCTTGCGCGGCCTGGAGATGGGGTAGCGGACACTGCCATCAGCCAACCAGCCGGCGTCACAACGGTCATAGCCCTCCAGCTTCCAGGCGGAGTACATGTGGCCGACTTTGGCGATTTCTGCTCCATCATCTATGCAAGCCTGGACTGCCTCGTCGTAGCTCAGCCTGTCGGGTTGGACCAACCAGTAAAAGCGGCCTGGAAAGAAAGAAGAAAAATGGTCAGTTAAAGATGAACAATACTTAAGTACCGCTTAAGAATGAGTAAATGAACCAACGTAAACTTAAGTGAAAATCTATAAAAGGTTCTAAATCAATTAAACTATATCAAGAACCACAGGACACCTGAGTACCACTAGAAGAAGCCCACATACCCCCAATGGTCCCTGTACCACAAACTGAGAAACACTGTCCTATAGGGCTGTTAACTAGTGTAATATTGCAAATTTTGCCATTGAAATAAACTGGGTTGGAGCTAATGTATGAAATGTGATTCTAGCCAGGGGCATAGCATTAAACAGTGCATCTGAACTAGGACCTAGGTGGAGGTGCCAATGAGGAGGTCATCACTAAATCAGATCTCAACCAGGACTAAAAAGAACTATACCAATTCTAAATAAGATCTAAACATAGCAAAGTCAAGGCTATAGTTTATTTGAATGAATAAATACAATTCAAAGCTAGCAAATATATACCGTTGAGTGGCGTAGCATAGCAGAAGACATCATAACGGCTCAATTTCTTGTCCCTGCGCCCGTAGCTTCTGAGGCCTGGCCCATTGTTGGATCCTCCACAGGGCTGCCGGGGTCTGGTGATAGGATACTGCACTGTGCCGTCACTAAGCCAGCCGGCGTTGCACCAGTCCAGGCCCGCCTTCCAGGACTCCAGCAGCTGCTCAATAGAAGCCACCACAGCCCCTTGGTCCAGACAGGCCTGCTCAGCGTTATGGAAGTTCAGGTTGTATCGGCCACCAGGTGGAGAGTATGGGAACACAATACCTGAGGGAGAGAAGACAACACTGATTGGGCCGTACAATACAATTCTAATAAACCAGGACTAAAGTTAACCTAACCAGGTAACATTTACACACAAAGCTTATTTACCATTGTTGGGGTTTCCTGTCACTTCCAAGCCCACATAATACTCTTGCTCGTCCATGCCGCTGAAGACCTCACATTTGTACATTCCTGCGTCTTCCATAGAGATGTCTGTCAGGACCATTGATGCGTCATCATCATCCGCTCTCAGCAGAGTGGCCCGGCCATCAAAGCTGTTGTATGTCTTAACGTGAAAGCCCATGGCCACCAGGACGTCTTTGTCGAAACTCTTGTCTTTTGCCACTTTGCTCCATTTGACACGGTTTCCGTTTACTAAACCAAAAGAGTCTTCAGAGCCCAAATGGCACGGAAGAGTGGCATTGTCGCCAAGCTCAGCGATGATTACAACTGCAAGACACAAGGGCGATGATAATGTTAGTCTTTAAAACATTAAAGGTGACTTGACTTTTATGAGCGTTCTACCATGTTATGTTGTTGCAATGTATTTTATTTTATTCACGTTTGAGTAATCCTATATGCTTTCTCAGGAGCTAAAACACTTTCACTATTCAACATAGATTGGTGCTACTTTCCATCGTTTGCATTGGCTGCAATAGTGAGGTGGGTGTGGCCAGTAGAGAGAAAGAGGGCCTTAAAGGGCCACGCATCTCAAATGTGCATTTTCAGCAGAGAAAAAGCAACAAATGTCCAAAAGAGGATTTAATGCAATATCTGTTGACATGGAGGAAGTAATAATAATGTTCTAGAAATACATAACTTAATTTTTTTGACCCTCTCCATCTATCTTTTTCTATTTGCCAGCCCACCCTTGATCTCAAATTCAGGTTGTTCTCACACCACATGTTCCCACTATGTCCCTGACCTCAGCATATAGACCACACACAGTTTGTTTAAATTTGAGAAGACCTTAACCAGCATGAGGTAGCCATCTCCAAGCCATAATCAACCCAAGATGAATGAGTATACGTGACCTTTGACCCCGACATCCTCATTCTTCCCGAGTCGCTGTGACAAGTGTTTGCAATACGCCAAGGTTTTTTTTAAAGGGTTGAGTGAAACTGGTGGCCATGGAGTGAACTGTAACTGATACAAAAGCATCACCCAGGAGCTTTGTGAACTATATTGTAGACGAATGTTAAAACATAAAGTACTGAATAGCCGTGCCTAAAGCTGACTTACATTGACGTACATTAAGCTGAGCTGTTTAAGACCTGATTCAGATATCGTGTTACCAAACCTAAATCAAGCCACATGAACTGACAGCTCCAATAGAGACAGTATCAGAAACATGCTGGCTTTAATGTCAAGAGTGGCAGAAACTCAGTTGTAGAGTGGTGGTAGTCAGAGAGGTGTGGTATAGCTGTCTCATTTTTGTCAGTCTGTCCCAGGGCAGCTGTGGCTACAGATGTAGTTTACCCCCAGTGTGTGACTATGGTGTGAAAAAGTGCTACATGGATGTATAACCAATGTGTTAATATGGTTGTCTGTGCTGTACCAGGAGTTTTATGAGCTTTGAAAACATCCACTTGCAGCTAATTACGAACTTCTTTGACAGAAGCCTGGCTTGCTCCTCTTTGGTCATGCCCAAACACAGCTTGTTTTGGCTCTGGAAACAGATTGATATGAAGGTAAATTCTAGCCTAAGCGACTAAGTGCTGTTGAAGACCTCACACCAGCAGACTGCAATATTTAAAAGCATTTTATGTATTCTGTGGTTTCTGGAGACATGCTATATGTAACAGTCTGGAAGAGGACTGCCAACATATTACATAAACACATAGATTGGCCTTGGACGTAACAGTGCCCTAGAGATATACAGGAGTTGGAGACAATGTGGAAAAAAACTTTACACTCTTTTCCTGTTCCTTCCTGCAGTTACCAGGGGAGAATGTGGCCCCGGTCATGTGGGGCACACACACTCATAAAGAACCAGCCTGCTCTGTGTACTCGGTCCGGAAGAGAGGAGTAGAAAGCCTGTCTTTTCTCTGTCACACCTCCAACTGCATCTATTATTTACACATGCACTAAGATCTCAAACATCTGCTTCAAGTGGGCCGAATAGTGTAAGATTTCTAAAAAAGAACAGCCAGAAGATTGAAAACGGTGGTAAAAACACATGCTTTGCAGCTGCCACCAAGAAGTACTGCCATTTTATGACCAAGCATAATTCTGTCTCACTCTGTAAAGGCTTGTATTAGCAGATTAGAAGCATCTGCTGCTTTGTAAGAGCCAGCGGTAGTGAGCAACGTCACACTGCTCTGTGCACACCTATATTTTCAACAAGTTTTATTAATGCTTGTAAAGCCCTGAGCCTTTTGTTATTTTCTATGTTGAGCTGTCAAAAATAAAAATCAAAAATAAAAATCATCTAAGATTTTGGTGAGCTGTTGGTTTTTCCCTGCTGAATAAACTCAGATTAGGAAAAAGTCTCTTTAAGGCTTACTTTCCTCCCACGGGCCACGCCCACTGCACAACTACAGTCAAGGCAAGCAGATAATAGTAGTAGCATGGGCGGCCTTATTTACACAGAAAGATAAAAGCAAATGTTTTTAGCTCCTGAGAAGTTCAGGGTCACTGCATACAAGAGGAAGACTCAGCATTATATCATTGTATAAAGCTCAGGAAAGTTAGGGCTCTTTTCCCACCCTTTACTTAGACATAGCAGGTACACGTGAGTCTTTGTACTCTTATCACATCCTTGTATAATCATCACTAAAGTGGGCTTTGAGAACGAAGAAAAATCCCTGATACCAAACAGCTGTATATTTTCTCTGTCTCTTGCCTCAGCTCATTTGCAGCCAAGCCCCTTTTCCCACCCGGCCCTTAGCAACCGTGCCAAGCCTCGGTAACCAACAACCACAGTACGCTTTAGCTATATAACAGACTATTACCTCACTCGGAGGGAAAGACAGAGTCATTTGGCCCATGTTCAGAATGGGGCTCTATACGTTTTAGCTGTGGGTCATTAATCTTAGGTCCACTCCTGTCACGCTGCCTTTATTCATGGAACATTTCCAAAAAGAGCTCAATTCCAGTGTGAGTCAGTAGTAGGTAGGCTATACAGACAGACAACGCCCCAGGCAGAAAAAAAAAAACTGCTGCTCATATGGTCAGTAAAGACATGTATGGAATAGCAAGAATATGTAAGGAAAATGCAAGAAGATTTTTGTCCAGAAATATGATTATTAAACATCTCAAACTAATTTAACACTAATTTATCACTAATTTTCAAATTCTCATTTTTTTCACTCTTACTTAAGTACTTTTTGGGGTGACTAATATATCTTTATTTGGAACAATACTCAAAATTAAGTAGTATGTATGTTTGCTACTATTCCCACATTTGCTCAGCTGTGACATCACTAACCATTGGGAACCATTTCAATATTTGGATAAAACCCAAAATCCTCTGCTTCTTCCTGTCCAAGTGAGTGAGAGCTCTCCCCACAGAGCAGCCATTTCCTCCTGTCTTGGCAGCTGAGACACCCTAATTTGACATGTACTGCGTTATCTTGGGGGCCCGCTGAAAGCACATTTAATATCACTCGATACATAGAACATGAGACAGTGCCTTGAAGCTGTCAGTATAACTTTCATTGCCTGGAGAAGAAGCAGACATATTGCTCAGGGCAGGTGTGGATTTGATTTATCAAGAATGACAGCCGCTGCTAATAATCTGACACTACTCATTTTGTTCAAGTTTTTATCACCTGCTACTTTAAAAGATCATATTAAAGGTACTATATCAGTCACATGTGCCCCTAGTGTTTTACCATGGTACTGCAGGCTGGATTTAAAACAGTTATTTAATTCTGGCAGGTAGTACAGTGTAAGAACATTCTTATATGGCATCCAGAATACAGTTTTTATTACATGTCCCTTTTAGGCCAGAGTATTTTGGGGCCCCTGAACAGAAATGGACCCCATTAGGGATGCATCGATATTACTTTGTTTTTTGTTTTTTTTTTACAGATGCCGAGATTTCAATTACCAATTTGTCCGATACAGATTCTGATAGCTAACATATCTTAGTAAGCTATGGTTAATGAAAATAAGAAATCAACATATGCACTAATTAATCTATGTATTAATCCATACATAATATTTTCTTCCATTGTGTCAGCCTATGGTTACGTTTCCAATGGTCTTTCTCTGGCTATTTCTAACCGTAAATATTAGAAATGATCCTTTAAGAACAACAGATTAACATCCTCCATCTGTAAAGGCTGATATTGATGTTGAGCCGATATATCTGTGCATCACTGGACCCCATAGCTAATCTATGAGCTACTTGAAACCCACAGTTTATTATTTTAAAATATTAGCAAAGATTACACCATTTTGCAGATACTTTTCCATAATAGAAAAATAATATTTGTGGATAAATCAACTCTACCATCATTATCAGCTCATTTAATGTATGAAACATGCTAGATAGACAGAGAAACTTTAAACAATTACATTAAACACAACATTTCTCCAATGAATAACCCAGGGAAGCATGTCTAGCACACATGTAGCAGTAAGTGGTGTGGCCCCTTACACCAGTGTTGGCAAACCATGACAGGGTGATTCATTTAGTTTGTGTTGTGCTGATTTGTATGCAACACTGAGTCACTGTGAGTTACCTACTATTACAATAACCACATTGTAACATAAGCCAATTCTGGGGTTCCACAGTATCACAATATTGACCAGACAACCTGTCAGGTCTGTAACAATACCCACATTACAAAATATACATAACATGATTCAAATATTACCTGTTGTTGTGATGTTGCTCTCTGCCTGGCTCCCCCCCAACGTCACCATGGCAATTGTGAAAAATAGCAGACTCATCATTTTAGCACAGAAAAGGACCCCTTCAATTAACAAAAATAGATAAAATAAAATACAAATTCTTTATATGGACTTTATCTAGCTGCCTCTCTTGGTGTGTGCCTGTGCAGCAGCCGCCTGTGGTGCTACAGGAGAGTCTGGGCTCCTCAGAGGTCCAGACAAGAGCCTTTTATTGAAGCCTAGCACGGTGGAGACCACTCCCCCCTAAGCCACAGTCCATCACCAGGGCTCTGTCTCCCCGTTGCCACATTATTTAGGAAACTCTCTGGAGACCATAAGAAAACCACAAGAAAATAAACCTGCTCCTAATGTTCCATGGCTATATGTATGTTGTGAAATTTCTGTGATCCCAGTACACTGCATGACCTGCTTTTAAAGAGTTTTGGATTCTATAGAATCTTTCTTATACAATGGGAACTGCTTTGGATTTATTCCAGGCTGCAAAAGAAGAACTACTCAATTACATAATAATAATGCATTTTATTTGATGTATATTAGCACTTTACCAAAAAAATAAAATAATAATCACATGTGATACAAAGGATGCAACAAGAATACAAAAGAAGACCAGAAATAAATCAAGTCATCATTAGATTTCACAAAACTACCATATTAGCGTGAGTAAAAGTAGATTTTCAAGGTAGAGTTAGTTAAACTGAAAAAATGGTTGGTCCTAATATTTTACTTAAAAATATGTGCTAAAAAACAACAACCTTTTTTAGCAAAGCATGTCTACTGACTTTGCCAATGAGATAAAAAAAATAAATAATAATTTAAAATTAAAATTACAAAATCATGATTTACTAAAATCTTGGCTAAATCTACTCAACTAAAAGCTTCTTTCTGACCACCTGGCTTTTTGACTGGCTCTATTTTTCTTTAATCTATTGACATTTTGATGTTAAAGCGTGTGCACTTCCTTCCTGACATCGCGTACTGCTGTGCTAAAAGTCAAGATCTGATGGTTTATGAAACAACCCACGGCCGTTAAACATAAAAGAGCCATAAAAATGATCCATGGTGTGTTTTGTTTACATGTCATAATTATTCCCACTGTCCAATACTCCTTCACTAAAGGCTCCATGTTGCCTCTATACGCTTACCGTAAATTCGAAGTGAGAAGATTGTATAAAATAGTGCACTGTGGTATAGATTTGTGACCTGGGGCTGTGTGGTCTCTCCCTAAATATTTCTCCAGCTGTCTACACTGTCGTTGTAAGATGGCTGGGCTGCAGATTCTATCTGGGACCACTCTATCACTGGAGTCATTGCAGCTGGAACAAGACAAACTGTACTATAGCTCCAGCTCCTCTGCCATGGCTTACTCCATAGAGATGAGATGTGACCAGAGGTGGGTAGAGGAGTCAATCATTTTACTCAAGTAAGAGTATCGTTACTTCAAAATTATGTTACTCAAGTAAAAGTAAAATGTACTCATTCACATAATTACTCGAGTAATAGTATAAAAGTACTGGTGAAAAAAACTACTCAAGTCCTGATTAACTGATTGAGCATAATGTCAGATTATTTGGTTACTTTTGTGGTAATTGGGCAAAAAACAGATTTTGATCTTTTCAAAAGATAAACTAAAAACATGAGCACTGTGGTGAAAATAGTGGTGAAATGTGGTGAAATTCCAAAATACAAACTAACCTTTTGAGTGTGACTAATCTGCAAACAAATCTGTACTTTGTTCAACATTCATCATCATCATCATTTCTCTGAACCGGCTTCGACCTGCAGCTGTTACAGCAGAGGTCAGAGGTCACCGTGTCTGCACCTCATCAGGACAGCCTTTTTTTTTTTTTTAACATAACCAAACCAGCGAACCGTCCTTCTCCGAGGGCTGTGTACACAAGCTGGACAAAGACACAGGCTTGCACACACTCCCAGCAGCACCATATCCTCACTAAAAAGCTGTCCGTCTCGGGACACTTGGGCAAATCGGGGGTCCCATTCAGAGTATGGCCCACTGTCTTCATCAAAACACAGCTAAGAAAACAAGGACTGAGGAGGAAGAGGCACCGGAGAAGGAGAGACAGAGCCAGGGACAATGGGTAAAAGTGGATGAACGTGAATGAGACTCAAGCAGGAAATGACGAGTCCTACAGAGAGTCACAATGGAAGTGGACGTTTTTTAGTGGATTGTGGATAATAACCTTGTAGAGCCACATTATGTAATAGTTCCACATTATGTAATAGAAGCAATAACATGTTCACTGTACTATGTAATAAAATCGCATTTTGCCATAAACCGATACAGCGCAGTATGTAATAAAATTGTACACATTTTGTAATAAGTTGCATTTTGTAATAATTTTCTCAGAATGTGTTTTGTTTATTACAAAATGTGTTAAGTTTTGTTTATTACAAAATGCAACTTTTTAACACAATGAAGTGAAAATATTCTTACATTTTGGCAGATTATTACATAATGCAGAATTATCACATAATGTGGCTCTACAGACCTTTAGTCATTGGTCATTTGTCATACAACATTTATGATCTACTAAGAGCATTTATTCCACTGATCAAAATCTAAAATGACTATGTGGTGTTTGGGGTTATTATTGGACTGAGCAGTGGACAGTGTTAATGGTAGAGGATTATCGTTGGCATTTTTAGAATTCAATCTTACCAGAGGAGATAATAAACTGCCATTGTGCACTCAACCTGTACCATCGACAAGGTTAGATGGTATTTCTTCCATAGGAGAATTTTGGAAAAGAAGAAAATGCAGAAATGCAAGTACAATAAAGCACAATGATGCATAATACTGACGAACATGCAGACTTCAAACGAGCAATTATAACTCCAGGCAATTAGAATCTGGACGAACATTACAAGCCTTTGGGAGAACCACCTGCTTCAGATAAACTCCAGAAACAAAGAACAAACTTGAAAGTGAGTGAACCTGCTGCTGTTTCAGACACACGTCAACATGACAAACGATCTGGAGTTCACCATCCCAGCCTTAGGTCCATGTTCAGTGCAAAAAGAAAATCAACCAAAGAAACTCCATGACCTCAAAATATAAAGTCAGTTCAGTCATTTCAAAAGCTTCATTTCATTAACAGATCTGCATGAAGTGAAATATTGTCTGCCCTTCAGTTAAATGTACCCCATTCCTGCCAGAGGCCCATAGTTACTGATAGAATCTCCAATCTATCAACCCTAAAAGAAATAAATGTTATATACACTGGAAAGCCAGTTTCTCCCAATTTACTCCATGCAACTTCAATTGTCGTTCGTTGAAATGGCCCTAGACATCAGTGAAGGTATGAAGCCTTTATTCTCATGTTTGCCCTGAAGCATTATTTTGTGAAGATAGAAATTTGAGATATCTTGTCAAAGGAGAGACTGGAGGAATGTCTTAGGGTCGTTGCTTTGTTCGAGAGATCCCTTTTCAACACTCATGCGCAACATCAGAATGGATATAGTATGTCCAATAAACAAATAAGGTCATACGCAATCAGAACTTCAAATGAGAGTATATATATTGTAGTCCATTGTACTTGTATGGTCACACGCTGGTGGAGAATAGCCACCTCTGTAAAGCTGGCTTAGGGCAGACTTAAAGGGAGACTATGCAACTTTTCACTGTTTTGCTCACATTTCTCCTTCACAGAGCGCCCCCTACAGTTTGAGAACTTACCACTGTCTACCAAAAAAACACAAAGAATATAGACTTTATATATAGACTCTAGACTAACATAAAGCTACTGTTCAACACAAAAAACAGGTCTGCGTCAGTTTGGCATTATTTCTCTGTAAAAGCCTGTTTAAAAGCAATTTGTGGTTTTGGTGAGACCTGTGACTTGACTCGAGACTTCCAGGGACATTCATCCTATAGCAAGGAAGCTTCATTCACCCCACAACAACTCATGTAAGATCACACTGACTGAAGTAAAACGTTGCATAGTGTCCCTTTATCCTCTACGTTCGATACACATGGAGCCTTCTGTCCGTCGTCTGCGTTGATTCTGTCGTAGTCAGGTCCATCTCCAGAGAGCTTGCGGATGCGTGCCAACAGAGCAGTACATGCGTTGGCCTGAGGGGGCGCTGTTCAACGGCTCAAACAGAAGACACAGACTGAAGTTTCACAGGCGTTAGCTCTCGATATATCAAAGACAACTGCCCTTTTCGGAAAATGTAATGAAAAAACTCTATCAAATGTTTGTTGTTGGATTCTTCCTCACCTCCCGTCTTGGTAAAATCTTTGACTAGCGCCCTCTACTGGATTTTTAACAAGTCTTTATATTGACATACTGACTGATATATTACAACCTTTTCCGAACACTATGTCTCACTGGAGGCACGGTTGGTAAAGTGTCGTTTGCCCAAGAACACAACGGCAGAAGGCAGCACAGTGGCGTTTGCATGTTCTCTCCGTGTCTGGGTGAGTTCTCTCCGGGTTCCCCCTTTCCTTATATTTTCCATTACTCTTAATCCAGCCAGACTATCCCAATTTTTTTCCAGTGGGTGTGGGATCGGCAATGTTTGTTTAAATCCTGGTTGAATCCCTCTGTGGTCTTCATCAGAGCGTGTGCTAAACCCTGGTTCAAAGCCCGCATTAACTACAGCCCTCCCTTTCACCACAGCTCAGTTTAAACTGTGTGTGTCTATTAGCTGCTAATTACCAGCCTTTACAGCCTTCTGAAGGAAACACCGGAGGGCCCCCCGCATATGTAGGGGCCCCTGGTTTAGGGAGGGCTTGATCAGGTAACAGGAGCCGCCGACTGACAACTTTATTTATGAGCCTTTGTTAATGGATTCAGAGTGACAGCAGAGTCAGGGTCAAATACACAGAGCCAGAATGTTTTTCTTCAGCACACGGTAAAAAAAAGGCGGTGGAGGAGCCAATAATGTTACTCAAGTAAGAGTATTATTACTAAAATAAAATTACTCAAGTAAAAGTCAGAAGTACTCATTCACATAATTACTCGAGTAAGAGTAGAAAAGTACTGGTGAGAAAAAGACTGAGTAACTGTTTGAGCGTAATGTCAGATTATCTGTTTAATCAAATCGGGTGAAAAAAATTCTAAATAATATTAAATAGATTTTGATATTTCCAAAAGATAAACTAAAAACATAAATAATATTTTCAAAAATTAAGGCACAAGGAACAGAATTTCACATCATCACATTTTTCACATAAAGCTGTTCTTACATGACACACAGAGGTGGTAAAA